>VDFB02363446.1:44733-88251 GCA_007258455.2 Sequoia sempervirens
TATATTCCCATACAAACCTCTTTCCATGTATTATCAACTCGCCTATATGATAGACACCTTCCTAGATTTAAATTTCATACGATATATATGTACCCAAGTGTTTCCAATTGAAATTGCTATAATTATACTTTTATGGCATTCTAGATATTCAAAATAGTTTTCATAAATCTACCAAATAGACCCATTCTTGACATTGAACCTACATAATTTAAGGTATGTCCAATGAAAGATTAGGGTCTAGGGTTCATAAATTTCAAATGCTTTAGTGTTATGGGTTTAGATTTTACAGTTTAGGGTCTAGGGTTTAGCAAACTTAGGGTGAAGTTTGGGTGTACCAACTGCAGTAGAGTTACAGAAGTTAGTGTCAGTGGAATCCAATTGTACGTGTTTAGATTTATGAATTTGTTAACTAAATTTGCAAACAAACATCAAGATAAACTTTATGAATTTTAACCATTCTTTAACATATTGATTTCTAATCTAATTATAATTTAAAATTGAAACTAAAGTTTAATATATATCATTTTTTCCATACAAAGAAAATAAAATTTAAAACATTTAAGCAATGTGAATGATTTTTTGTTTGATTCCAATTTAGGGTTTTAACAATTTGTTTTGTTCCAATTCAATTTAGGGTTTCAGTTTTAAACAATTAGGGTTTTTAATGAAATTTTTTTGTTTCAATTCAAACTAGGGTTTTCAAATTCAATTTTTTTCATTTGATTTGAATTCAGGGTTTCAAAAAGCTCGATTTGGATTTGTAAATGCGATGTTTTTATTTCATTTCGATTTCTAGGGTTTTGAAATGCAATTTTTTTGTTTTATTTCAATTAGGGTTTTCAAAATCAATTTTTTTTGGGTTTAATCGAACAATTTAAGATTTAAAAGTTAAATTTTGTTTCTAAAACACAATTCAAGGTTTTTTTTTCATTTTTATTAAAAAACATTTAAGTTTCATTGCAAGTTTTCGTCTATTTTGACAATTATTGAATTCTACTATAACAATTAAAAAAATGATTAAAACATGACATAAATTAAAAAAAATACATGCTAAATTAACGTATTTCTTTTAAAATTTCAATTCAAAATAAAAAAATGCAAAGAAATGGTGTTTAGGTGGGGTACCTGTAGCTGGTCGTGGGGTCGCTGTCGCCAACACTCACTCGGGGTCCCATTCGCAGAGCAGTGAAAACTGTTCTTTTAAAAAAAATAGCAGTATAAAACGGGATCGAATTATACAACTCGGGATCCCGATTTATACAACTCGGGATCCCGTTATTTATAAATCGGGATCTCGTATTTTATAAATCGGGATCCCATTTCTTATAAATCAGGATCCCGTTCCGTGTCCATTGGTTCGGAGTCCGACGGGAAACGGGATCCCGATTTTTAAAAAGCGGGATCCCGTTTGATCTCAGGCTCGGGATCCCGAACCGTAATGGGATCCCAATTTTTAAAAACCGGGATCCCGTTTATTAAATCGGGATCCTGTTTGTTGGATGCCGATTTCAATTTTTTGTCTAAGGCAAAAAACTTCCACGTTTCGTGGACTCAACTTTGTGCACTTACCCAAGTGTACCCACACAAGTCAGCTAGACTTTAGTAGGACCCAAAACATAAGTAATAGCAAAACACATATTCCACATAGATCCACAAAACATCAAATGAAGCATGTCAGCCACAATAGAAAATAAGCCATAAATCATGCTACTGAATCTCTTAACTCCAACTCCAACTTAATATAGTACCACAAAACTCATCAGAGGATAATGTAGTTGTTAATAAAGATTTCCTAGAGGTCCACAACACGAAATAATGATCCGATATAGTGAGCAATATCATGTGCAGTTTCACTTGTATAATCAAATGTCCTGATTTCCAAACTTATTGCCGGTAAAAGTACTGTTGATACTGCAGATCATACTATTGACTTTGGTTTCCATCAATGACAACACAAGTAGCCAAAAACAATCTCTCCAAGCCATATGCCAACAATTCACACCTCTAAAAATATTGAGTTTGATTTTGGAAAAGACACATTGACATGTGTTAGTGCTGACAGGAATGAGAATATTAAAATCAGAATAATCATGAATAAGAAGGGTGGTGGAGTTGTCAGAGTTCATAATGAAGTGGCTCAAAAAGGTGAAAATTAGCTTTGTTTCAAAAGTGTTTATTTTAAACAACCTACCAAAAGTTTCAAACTATTATCCTCTCAAATGAAAAACCACAAGGTCTCACTCACTACTAAGAATTTTGAATTTCCAGTTGCAACTATTGCGAATGAAGAGGTACAAAAAGACGAGTTCATTCTCCTTCCAGAGAATTAATTTTGCAAGGATAACACCATGGGAGGCCCCAGAATTAATTTTCAGTATTATTCTCTGAGAAAGAATTCAGAGTTGTGGGGTCTGTTTGAGAAGGATGGTTTTACCCCATACTTTGCTGTCGTGGAAGGTTCTAATGAGTAGCTGAGCTATAAGTTCATGAATGCATGGAAGGATGGTGAAGTGGAGCTAGGTGGTTTACATTTTATGGTGGACACTAAGCTCATTGCTATGGTGACAAGGCTGACTTACGAAGGGAAGAAGGTGGAAAAGGTAAGTAATGGAAAGTACCAATATTATATTAAGAAATTTTTTGAGGATAAGAAAAAAGCACAAAGATTCCAGAATGGTTATTCTAGGGTTTTGCTTCCCCCCTATACCACAATGTGTGTTTTTTGGTGGTAAAATAATTTACGCTTGAAGGTAGGTTTTAGTTTGTTCATGGCTACCACTTCCTAATCCTGAACCATATCCGACACTTTGAGAAGATTAACATGCCTTTCTTCCTCTTTTCATCCCCGAGCCAGAGTCTAACCAATGGAGCTAATCCGCTATTAAATTAGGGTCTTATTCATGCTATTTGCAAATATGTTTTAGCTACTTCCTCATAGAGAAATATTCTCCTTAATTTAATTGAAAACCTTAACCAAAGAGCTCTATGAAAATTGAGCTTATTGAAAGCCGTCCCCACACCCTGAGCAAAAAATATGCTAAGACTTCTCCAAAACCTAATGACCTTGCTTGGTCGGACTTGCTTAAAGTCACTCTTCAAAAACATAGTGCTACTCCTACTATCCCTATTGTGAAAAAAAAAAAATGCTTATCCAGGAGTTGGGGGATGATCCCAACACAATCACGATTCTGGATGACAAGGACATTAGTCCTGAGTGTTCTACACTAGTGGTTCATAGGTCTACTAGGCTTGCTTTGGTAGTGTCAAAAGGGTCTAATAGCAACAAAAAGTCAAGAAGCTCAGATGAAAAATGTGCTATTGGGCCCCAAGATAGTAAAGGAAAGAATGTAAGAGAGGATGTTGCTTCCTCTCCTAAGGAAATTCTGGATAGCATTGGGGATGAGTTTACTAAAGAGGAGGAATCATTTTTGAAAGATGAGGATGGGGAAGGGGAGTTGCAACAAGAGGAGATGCAGGAAGATGATAATGAAAATGATAGGGATGTGGAAAATGTTGATGCCACCAATAACACAAAGGTATTGGAGATTAATAACCTCGGGGAAGAGAATTTTTTGGAATCTGACATAGCTAGAATTCAAAGGGTGGAGGAAAGGATGGAAATGTTAGAAAAATTTGTGCAAGAGGGAGCTAAAGATAGCAGATTCTAGGCTCTTGAATTTTTTTTTAAGAGCCTATGTAGGGTGGTGGATGTAGTCATGAAGAAAGTTGAGATGGCCACATTTTCAAGCCAAGGTAAAATTAAAAAGAAATAGAGGAAAATGGTGACGAATGATGAAGCAGACTTGTATGGAAAGATGGAACCCAAAGAGAAGTTTGAAGACACTATTGAAGACCTATTGAAGGCTTGGAATTTGATTAAGGATGCCTGATCTTGAGCTTCTGTTTCTCTCATTTTTTGTCACTTGTAACTATGGTCCTTTTTGTTGTTCTTAATTGTGTTAATGTTGACTTTGGTTGTTGGTGCATGGACTTAAATATTTCTAGTCATATCTATATTAAAATTTTTGGTTTAATGTTGGACACTATCTTAAGGTTATGTGGTTATAACCTGCTTTTGTGGTGGGATTTTAAGATGGACTAGACTTTCCTTTTTGTTATGGATGATAGGGATATTTTGTTTGATGCAAAGGGAATATGTTGAGTTTTTGGTTGGTTGGTTGGGGGAGCATTTTTCTGTTTTTATCCCTATTTGTGTTGTTTTCACTATGTGGATATAAATTTCCTTGATCTCCCTTTAGGTTGTTTATATTTTGCTAAGTCTAGCCCGTACCCCATACAAGAAACATCATTAGGCCCCTTTTTGAAGAGCTTCACCCACTGTCGCCATGTGTCCTTCAGGCGCTCTCCGCTAGGATTCCTTCCTTTGTTTCTTTGGTGTGCCCCACCATGCTTCCATGTGTTAGCAACATGGGCATTTGAATCCTGCTTCCCTTCAATCTCAAAAGAACTCTACATGCATGCCACGTAGCATCTATCCACATTCACTTTTTGGTGGACCCGACAGTCAGTGCTGGTAGCAAGGACTTCTCCATGTGTCTTCCCCGCATGGGTTTTCATTGGAAGGAGGGATAAATGAACCACAAGCCAAAACCTATTGCCACATGTCCTAAATGCCTTCATGATTAAGCAACACATGTTTGCATGAGTTTCTGCTGGGACCACCGCCATCATTTGCAAGGGATGCATCTAGCTCGAAGACGACTATGTTCTATGGCTTAAATATTTTTCTATTGCAATGACCTCAGGAAATCATTGCTCATAATGAAGGAATTTTTTCTATTATTGGCCTACTAGGTGGTGGGATTATTTTCTATCTATATTGCTTCTTCCTTCCATAAATAAGTTCAGAAGATACAAAAAAATTGTGAAAGACACCAGGCCTTTTGTACTATTTTAGATTATTGTATAGAACTCATAGACTATGCCATTGTTTGGCCTTTTTGTTTCCTTAAGCTATTTGAAAAAAAATATATTGTGTCATTACTGTATTGAGTTGTTTATTTACAAAACTTCTATGATTTCAATATAAGTTTTCTGATTTAGACCATGTCTTTGACTCTTCTTTTTAGTAAATGTGTATGGGAGTTATTTTATGTTATTGGATAAATTATTCAGGTTTTCATCTTTGATTTTTGTTATTCTAGGACTTAGCAGATTGTTGAATAGACTCTTAAATCGTATCCAAAAGATAGATTTACTGTGCCTGCATCTACATCTTGGCGCATCACCTTAGATCTTTATTTTTTTATATATTTGCTTCCTTTTCCCATTCCAAAACCCCAAATATAGAAGAAGTTGAATTCTTTAAAAACTTGGAGGTCACTTAGTTTAGTGTAATGGTCCCCCCATTAATTGATTTTCCCATAAGGATGGTACCTTGTCATTTTTTGGCATCAACTGTTTCTTTTTCTGGCATGCTCGGTGGGACTACTTAAATGTACTAAACCTAAAGAGGGTGTATGAGCCATCAACCTGTTACTATATCCCAAACAATCAATAACCCTAGCTTGCTATTGCCGCCACTAGTAACAATACAAACTAAAACGCATCCAACGAACATTCAGATCCCTCCACCAGCCGTGTTTCCAATTGGAAACAAAAATTATGTGGCATGGGATGCTAGAAGTCCTCTTGTAACACTAATGGCACTCACCATTTGGGGCCTTATCTCGACCTCTACTTTAAAGGCTATACCAAAATTCACTGGGGATGGCTAAAAAAAACCATCCAAACACTTGCAAGATGTGGCGGACGTGTGTTTGGTGCATGGAATCATAGACCAAAACATTTCTCTAAGGCTACTTGTAGCCTCTTTCAAGGGCAAGGTGCTTGATTGGTACCATACTCTGCAAGCTAATACTATCGGTACCTGGGATCAACTCGAAGATCCTTTCTATGAAATATTTTTGAATGATGGAGATCAGTCTTTGCTATATCATAACAATCGACCATAAAGTGGGCCCCACATGAAGCCATGACTAACTTCAACACCTGGTTCCATACAAATTGGAAAAGGATCCAGGCTGCTATCCACCCATTGACTGAATTGGCGTTCATGTTCTACTTGAAATCTATCAATATTGACGTCTCAATGATGATCCGGTCTCTTGGCGAGACCACTCTACTAGATGCATACCTCACTGTCAAGGTAAAGAACAATATGATAGATGTCGGGAAGTTACCGCCTCACCCATTATGCCTATATTTCCTAAAATATCAGTTTCTACATAGGAAGTAAGATCTACTAGTGCGCTTTCTCCTCCCTAGTTTATGTACACATATCTAAATGCACCACAAAATGTTGCTTCCACATCTAGCTCTTCAAAGGATGAGATGAGCAATGTTAAGGAGATGTTGCAGACCATCGCCAATGAAATAACTACCATCAAGTGGAACCAGTCTGTGCCTCTGAATCCAATCTACCAAAATTATCAAGGCGAAAGATCTTCCTACCAACAAAATCAGTTCCAAGGAGGTTCACACACAAATATGCAAGCTCAAACAACTACTTGAATAGTGTCAGTACCTACTCCCTTACAAGGTTCTCACCTAAGCTCGAGTAGAGAGCTGACAACAGGGAAAAACAATCTCACCGACAACATCAATCCTTGGTGCTTCCGCTGTGGTGACGCACATATGCCGCGAAATTACCTACATGACAACCTACAAAAAAAGGTGGTAAAATAGTGCAGCCAAGGCATGATGTCAACCCCTAGAGGCTATGTATATTCCTCTCTACAGATGGAAAATGTGGTACTCATAGTACAGATGCAAGGGATGTCCCTGGAGCAATAGATGGATATAGCTCCCAATTACACACTCTTCTCATGGATGGAAGAAGAAGAGGTGATGTTTTCCAACAATGCATCCACATTGAAAGCCCCACAAGTGCAATTTGATTACAACAATCTCTCTAAGAGGAGATTCACGAATGAACGAGTCATCCCATAGCTCAAAAGTACCTCCGACCAGACACCTAGTACCTCTACAGTTGCACAACAATTTTAACCATGAAATGAAATTGTTATAACTAGGGTGAAGGAGCAGAAGCCTTCAAATCCACCACCATTCAATGTGGTGGAAAAATTAAAAAAATAATTTTCTAATGTATCCCTTTGGGATATCTTTGATATTCTAGAGCATAAATCATTGCTACAAAAGGTTCTCCAGGAGGATCCAACCATTTAGCCAATGAAACAATCACTCAAGGAAAAAGGTCGTTGATCCATCACCTCTTGCCAAGGTTCTTACCAATCTACAGAGGAAGCTTCTACCAAGGTTAAAGATAAGATGAAACCAAAACCCTTTTTCCTAACTCTTATTGTGGGGAAGAAACTATTACATAATTTCATGATTGACTCTGGTGCTAGAACCACAGTCATGTCTAGGTAGATAGATGAAGCCTTAGGACTTAGCTATGAAACTTTAAAAAGGGGGGTTATGTAGCTTGATGGGAACAAGGTCAAAACAATAGGTGTTAACAAGGATCTTCCCTTGACTCTATTCTCTTTCCCTAGTATCACAGTCCCACAAGATACTGTGATCATAGATGTTCCCCCCATGTTCGGCCTTTGCTTATCCCAGGAATTCACTTCAAAGATAGGTGAATATATTTCCTTGGATTGGTCACACTTGATCCTTAGGACCAAGCATGGAGCTAAAATAAAAATAATATCCGAATCTCTACATTTAGAACATGTGGCTGATGAAGCCATGATCAACTTTGAATCTAGTCATACCTCTTTCACCAAAGAGGAAAAGTACTGTACCGAGCTACTAGAGGATGAAAACGTGACTAGAGACCGGAAATTTTTTGAGGAGGTACTCTTGAGTGAATATCTAGACGCTAATCCTTTCAAAAACTATCATGCCACCGAGTTGGGGACCTATGTCATCTATGATGAAGATCAAGTGCTTTTGAAGGTCATGAAGGAACTCGAGAGCAATCAAGCCTCAGATCTATGGATGCTGCACTTTGATGGAGCAAGATGTAAATTTTTCCTAGGATTCAAGATATGTTTGAAATCCCCATCCAGTGAAAAGAAACTTTAGTCCTTCTGCTTCTAGTTCACTTGTTTGAACAATGAAGCTGAATATGAAGGCCTAGTGCAAGGTCTAAGCCTTGTAGAGTGGATGGGAATTAAGAAAATAATAGTGTTTAGAGACTCTGAACTAGTGGTCAATCAAGTCCGATGGATTTCCATAGCAAATAATGTCCACATGAGATGCTATAAACATAGAGAATAGGACCTGATCAAGGGCTTTGAAGCCCTCAATATCCAGATGGTCCCCAGAGAGAAAAATGCAGATGCGGTCACATATTGGCCGCAATCGGATTTGAATTTGATCCTACTTCCAACTTGATTCATAATATACACTCTGTATGAGTGACTGTCTGACCAAAAATTCTAGATAATGATCAAAGATGGAAAGTGTTTGAAAGTGATGAACACATCACCTCATTCATCCAATAGTCAGGAGAGTTCATTGAGCAACTCCAACAGAAGATCACTGAGACCTACGATGGAAAAATCATTCATAAGTTCAACAAGCTTGCAAAGGGACTGGTCACTCTTGAAAACTTGTTCGATTGTGATGATGTGAGGAATGACAAGAGGAAGTTTGTAGTGGAAAAAAGCAACTATGCAGATCTTCAGGCCAGAGATGGAAGGAAACTCAAAGTCGAGAAGGATGTCTTGCATCATGATAAAGAAAGGCTCATCCATTTCTATGAGAAATATGAAGGAGTAGTGGTCTGGTCATATGATGAACTCAAGGGCTATGATCCCAAAATCATCCAACATACTATAGAGCTGATGGAAGGTGAAAAAATAGTCCACCAAAAATAGAGGCCAGTGAATCCCAAGATTGAAGCAATAATGGTGCAAGAGTTGACAAAGCTAATTCAATCTCAAATCATCTTCTCAATCAAGCACAACACATGGGTATCCAACCTAGTTCTGGTCTGAAAGAAGAATAGAGACATCCACATATGTGTTTACTTCTGAGACTTGAATAGAGAATTCATGAAGGACCATTACCCCTTGCCTTCCATGGAGTCTATCTTACAAATAGTGATAGGGTCAGAGATGTTTTCTCTACTGGATGGCTTCTCTGGTTACAACCAGATTTGAGTCAAAGAAGAGAACCGACACAAAACAACATTCACTACCAAGTGGGGGATGTTTGCATATGCTAAAATGCCTTTTGACCTCTTAAATGCAGGAGCCACCTTCCAACAGGAAATGGATATCGCTTTTAGGGAGTTGATCAACAAGATTATCTTAATCTATTTGGATGATTTGACTGTATTCTCCAAATCTAAGGATGATCACCTAGAAATGGTTTTCAAAAAATGGTAGGAGTTTGAGGTATCCCTGAACCCAAAAAAATGTGTCTTCAGAGTACCGCAAGGAAAACTATTGGGACATGTAGTGTCCAAAGAAGGAATCACAATTGATCTAGAGCACTTAAAAGCAATCAGAGAGCTTCCCCTACCAGTCAACAAGAAAGGAGTCCAATATTTTTTGGGGAAGGTAAAATTTGTAAGCAAATTCATTTCTGATTTTGCAGGACTAATTAAGCCTATCACCCTGATGCTAAAAAAGGTTCAATTGTTCAAATTGACAAAGGAAGGTAGAGAAGTCTTTGAGAAGGTTAAGGATGTTATTTCTTCAGCTCTTGTGTTGGTTAATCCAAACCTACGAAAGGATTTTATAATATATGTATTTAGTAGGAAATCCAACATTGCTATTGTGCTAACTCAAAAAGATAATGAAGGAAAGGGAGAACATTCGATGGAATTTCACTCTCAAATCTTAAAGTATTATGAGACGAACTACAAATTTTTTGATAGATAAGCATTCACCATTGTTAAGAGACTCAAGAAGTTCTAAAACTTCATATCTTGCAACAAGGTGGTTGTCTATGTCATGCATTCTAGTGTGCATGAATATATCATAGAAGGAGAGATCACCGAAAAAAGGGCCAATTGGATCACTAAGATCCTTGAATATGACATTGATGTCAAGCCTACCAAGACCGTCTGAGGAAGAGGAAAGTGCAAATATTTGGCACGCGATGAGGAAATGGCAGCTGAAGAAGAGAAATGAGTGTTGGTTCTAACAAATGAGTCTGAGTCTGAAGGCTACTGGCTAGCAGACAAAGTGAGATTCATGCACATTGGAAAATATCCGTTGGGCCTTCCTTCTCAGAAGGGAATATTCTACAAACTTCAGAACAATAGATATGCAGTCATCAAAGAGATCCTCTTCAAAAGGAACTTCAATGAAATTCTACTACAGTTTGTTACCATAGAGAAAGCGAGGAAAATTCTTGACACTTTCCATAGCAGTCTTGTTGGCGAACACTTCTTTGGGTATGTGCAGGATCATCATGGAAAAAATAGGCCCTTAAGTGTAAAAAAATTCAAAAAAATCAGAGTTAGGAAACTTGACGTAAAAAAATGAATAAGTTATCTATATTATTTCAAAAATATGTAAGAATAGAATCTGTAGAAAATTGAATGTAGTTTCTAAACTACTAAGTTTATTTAAAAAACAAATAAATCTATTTGGTGAAATTTTGAAATTTCAATGCAGTAGTACTTCAATTTCAAGGAAAAAATAAGTAGGTGTCTGACCACCCTAACCACAATAAAATAATAATATTTTTTAATAATATTTTAGATATAAGTAGAGGACTCATGTCCGATGTGATGCATATTTTTTTTGTAATTTTTTCCAAGTAAATAATTAATTATTAATTTTTTATTAATTTTTTAAAATTTATAAAAACTCGTATGCTTGAAAACCACTTGGTCAAAACTTCATGATTTTTTAATCCTATAGTATACAAAGCATAGAATGTGATGCATGTTTTGGATTAAAAAAATGTGATATTGTTTGAAAGCTATAGATGTTTTTCAATCAGCCTATCAATTAGGACTTTAGTCATAATTCAAATAGAAAATGAATAATAATTATTTATTAAATTCAAAGTAAAGCATAGTTTATATTGGTGGAAAGCTGAGAATCTCCTTTAAAAACCCTTTTCATTTCATCAATTTCGGGTAAAAAAAAAGTCATCATCCAAATGGGCCATCATATCACTTACATATCGCCACTTTTTGGCCCATCATGATCCTACACATACTTTGCAAAAACCACCGCCATCAAAACTATGTGTGTCGGATACTTCTGGCCTACGCTATTCAATGAATCATACTCTTTGGTGAAATCCTACAAAGAATTCCAATTCTTCATGCCAAGGAGGAAGAGCTTCGCAATGCCTCTCAACCCGATAGTGACCAAAGAACCCTTTGCATAATGGGGCCTTGATTTCATCAGGATGATTAATCTCATCTCCAATGCTAGACACAAATGGATTCTTACCACTACAAACTACTTTAATAGGTGGACTGAGGCCATGCCCCTAAAGAATGCAACAGAGGCAGAGATTGTGGACTTTCTTGAGGGGCTAGTAATGAGATTCGACCTGCCAAAGACCATCATCTCTGACAATGCTAAGGCTTTCCTAGGTTCTAAGGTATGTCAATTCGCACTTGTGCATGACATATTCTTAAAAAAATCATCAAATTACTACCCATAGGGGAATGCCATCGCAGAGTTGACTAATAAAAATTTAGTCTGACTCATTAAAAGAATCGAGTTAGAACACCAAAGGGAGTGCACAAGAACCTTTAGGCAGTGCTCTAGGAATACTGCATAACTCCTAAGCAAGTCCTCAAGAATTCACCATACGAGCTAGTGTATGGAAAAAAATTCTATTAACCATATCCATGGAGATTCCTGTGTTACAACTGCTCAAATCCATGGAAGTTCAAGAAAATGGAGCCATGGAGGTTCAGTTGGCTGAGTTTCTGGAAGTACAGGAAAAAAGGGAAAAGGAACTAATAGCCATGTCTAACCACCAACAGTTGGTTAAAAGATGGTTTGACAAGAAAGCATCGGAACAGGGTCTAAAATACAGAGACCTAGTATTAAAAATCAATGAAAGGGTCGCGAGTTCAATGCAAGAAACACAACACATTTAAATTAGAAAATATAGAGAAGGAAGCATTGGGGATTTCAGTTAACGAAATCCACCTCAAACTATTTAATTAAGCTTCACTATTATTTTTCTAGTGTAAATATGTAAGTATTGTAACTATTTTTCTTTTGTGTTTTTGTTGGCTTGTCTTTCCAAACTCATCACCAACCCATGAAGTAGAAAAATGAACCCATATGCGAAAAATTGAAAATGAAACCATATGTAAAAAATTGAAATAAACCCATGTGCGAAATTAAAAAGGTACTCAAAGAAATGGAGAAAAGGGAATCCATATTGGAGAATCACAAGAAAAAGAGACAAGCAATTTGATATAAGTTGTATATTCATTATATACAAAATTATAATACTTTGATAATACATTTTCAAAATGGCTTTGAGGCCATACTTTTAGAGTATATCTATATATTATGTATTTTTTTCATATATGTATACACTGAAAGCCATTTTAAGGCATATATACAAAAAATAGTTTGATTCTTAAAGCATATGAAAAGTTTTGAATCTTAAGCAATAGGAATGGGAGCATCATCAACAATAGCAGGAATAACATCATTGACAATAGGAGCATTAGGAATGGAAATAGGAGCATTAGGAATGGAAATAGGAGCATTAGGAATGAAAATAGGAGCATTAGGACAACAATAGGAGCATTAGGAGCAACAAGAGCATCAATACCAACAATTACTAGTGGTGGGGATATACCAAGTCCTTGAAGTCAGTGTACCACTCTACGCCATAGAAAAGAACCACATTATAGTAGTGCAGTAGGAAGTGACAGGTGCGAATGACCCTCTAGCGGTGCTCTTCGTGTGTTTGAATGCAAAACCCCTCAAAAATGGTACCCATGGCACATGGGTTTATTTCAAAAAGGGAACCATTGTTGAGGTGTCGTGTTGCAAGCATGTTTCAATCTCCAGGGCACAACCCAAATATTTTCAAGTACTCATTGCATATTTTTCTTAATCATTCTCTTTGAGATATTAATTTCCAAAGCATGTGAAAGCTTAAAACACCTTCAAATAGTCAGTTCAATTTCCCAAGAAAATTGCACCATAGGACATCATTACTAAATATCATTATGAATTCTTGTCTTTTCAAAATAGCAATAAATTCATTTCACACAAGCAAAAGAGTTGGTGGTACATGCTGAATTTAATGCTAAAAGGAAACCGTTGTCTATCACCCCAAGAAAGAAATAGCTAAGTATTGCATGCAAGAGGTGAACATTGTAAAAATCTTCCTGAGTACGCTATCTAGAGAAAGTAGTTTTGAGTGTAGAATTGATAAGGTACACCAGTGAATTGCAGCAAGTTTGAGCATAGCAGAAATCCATAGCAGAAGGAAAATGGCCCAAATTCCTCAAACATAAGCGCACAGAGAGGCAACAAAAATCTTGTTTGATGCCATGCGTGTGACACCCATGGCCAATATTTTGGAAGATACCTCTTACACTTCACTTGGGATACGAAAGAAGATACAATGGATTCACATGTGGGTTTCTGAAAAGAAAAAAGATCATAGGAACCAAAGACAAATAAAGGAATAATGGGATAACATTCATGATCTCGTCCTAAAAAAGAACCCTAAGACTCTTAGGGAGGCAACTTGCGAGAGAATGAAGAAGAATAGTAACCCAAATTCTTTGGTGTAGAAGCAATGGTTCAATGGGCTTCCATAGTATATGGTCCCCTTTGTGCATTATTTCTTGGAACTAGTTGATGAGGGCATTAAGAATTTTAACCCAGATACGAACACCATCAAGGTCCGGGAGCTAAGAGTTAACATCAGTGTAGAAGCTATATGGAGCATGCTATGCATCCCTGTAAAAACTCTAAAGTGGAAAAGATGGAGTCATTCATTCCAGAAAAAAGGGGAGAAAATATGGAGAACCAAAGATCTTGCTTTCGATTTTTATAAAAAAGAAACCAAAAGGTTCAGGGAAGATCATAAAAAGGCACCATAGATTTTGGAAGCGCACAATGCTTTCCCCACGGATATGTAGGATGCCTTCTCAATGATGGCCTTTTTTTGTGGCCTAGACACCGACAGGTATCCTCAAGAGTTTCAACTGGGTCTAGGGTTTTAGTTGTGTAGGCAACATTCCTTATTCTGGTATGACTTTGCAGAAGTCATCATCAGGGAGATGCTAAGCCAAATAAAGGAATACATAACACAATAGAACTTCAGATTTCCTTCTCTCCTAGCCCATATTTTTTTGCATTAGAACCCCAAATTCTTCAAAAAACATGTGAGGTTGGCTATGTTCAATGAAAAGGGAATAAGAAGGCCTATTTGTGTATGGGATCCTCTCCTCTCCTCAACTTATGACTATTATGCATTGTCGGATTATTTCTTGACTCCAATTCTACAATACTTGAGTGAGGATGGTAGACTTTATCAGATTTCTATCGAATAGACCAGGTGGATGCAGAGTTTTACTCTAAAATGCAACTGGTTTCTCAGAGAGGATTTTTCATTCATTCAGATGCGTGGCTTTATTGAGGAGCCATTCTAGATTCCGACATGCATCACAAACAGGGTGTTGGCCCTTGAAATGTTCTAACAAGTGTTGATTATCGACAATAATTTCTATGGAGGAAGGGGTAAGAAGGGGTTCTTCTTCTTCCCTTTAACTTTCAAGATAGTGGTGATGGCCAAGAAGTAGAAACACAAGCTACTTGAAGCAAAGTTGGCTCATCTGGGGCTAGTGCTGATTTATGACAAATGAAAATACAAACCCGACAATGACTTACCAAACACATTTTTCAAGGTAACGCACAACCCCCAACCTTACTGGGAAAAGTGGTGGAACCCACTAGAGAATTAGGATGATCTATTGGTAGACCTGGTTCACATTCCCACAAAGGATAGTAGGCCGCAATGGATTAAGTTCTACTTCCCTTTGGAAAAGTATAATGAGAAGTGCCAAATGGGGGCAACCCTTCGCAATGAATTGGTAAGGAATTTTAACTGGAGTGAGTAAAGGATTAGGGATTTTTGGATTTACCAACAAGAGATCCAATGACTTGGTACCCCTTATCAATACATAGAGAAAAATGAAACATTTGATAAGTTGTGGAACAACAAGCATGAGGATATCGACACAAGTGGTGATGAGGATGTGGACCCAAAAGAGGCTAGAAAGTATACAGGGAAGGGGAAGGAGAAAGAAAAGGAAGTGAAGATGACCCCAATTCAGAAAAATAAACAAGTAGTGACACAACCTAGCACAACTACTCTAAACCTGTAGGTGAATATATCTTGTTCGAGATCCTCGCAGACTCACACATGGGCCGTGAAAAACCCAGAGTTTCCCAACAAAAACCATCAGAGGTCATAGAGGTGGAAAATTCCCTACCAACCAAATGGAAATGCATAGATGAAACTTCTGAGGAAGATTCATAGGAGCTCGCAACAAGCCAATGATCACAATCATCTGCACCACAGGTATCTCTCGCTCCCTCTTTTCTTGCTTCACAATCTTTGGTTCCCCCTGCTGTCTCCGCATCGCCCATCACTTCGAGTGTCGACCCTTCTTTTTCTACTTCTGCTACAATGGTCGTGGGAGGTTTCTCCCAGTTCTCCCAAGCAGGAAAATTTCCTTTACTCCTCCGCAAACCCTTCCACCATTCATCAGACCCAATCCGCAGCCACCATTGATACCCCTCTTGCTAACATATAGAATTTTCCATGTCTCTGTTACCACCATCACACCTAATGAGTCCTCCCACTGGTTCATAGAACGGGCCTTGGCATATTCCCTTGTTTCCCCACCATGCAACCATCCTCCATGCTAGCGAGTGTGCTGCCACACTAGGCTGAACTATGAACAACATGCAAGCAAAATTCTCCTAGCTAACTTAGATGGGCTTGCTCTCTCCATTTCTTTCAGATGATTCGGCAGCCACAACATAGTAGATTGCAGCGAAGATTGAAGAGAAGCAACAAGAAATATCTACTTTTTAGAGCTTTATTCAACCCCCTATTGCAGAGGATATTGAGGGTGTCACTCATCAGATAGCGTGAATTCTCTTCTAACTTGAGTCCGGGGTTGATATATCCATGATGATGCCATACAAAGAAGTGATCAATTTGCATGAAGCGCAAGAGAATCTGCGCAACATATCAACACCATTCGAGGTTGACTGGCTACCTCTGCAAACCACTCTCCAAGCTCTAATTGCATCACCCAATGGATAAGACTCTAGTCTTCAAACTAGAATTTTTGGGTTCCTCGTTCTGCAGGCGAAAAGCCCCTAGTAGTCGCCAAAAGCTATGGATATAAATTTCCTCAAGCTCCCTTCGGGTTGTTTGTATTTTACTAAGTCCAGGCCACACCCCATACAAGAAACATCATTGAGCCCCTTTTTAAAGAGCTTAGCCCACTACCGTGATATGTCCTCCAGGCACTCTCTACAAGGATTCCTTCCCTTGTTTCTTCACCATGATTCCACGTGTTAGTAGCATGGGAATTTGAAGCATGCTTCCCTTTGCTTCTCAAAAGAACTCTGACTACGTGCCACATAGCATCTATCCATGTTCACTTTTTGGTGGACCCCATAGTCAGCGCCAGTAGCAAGGAATTCTCCACATGTCTTCCCCATGTGGTTTTTCATCGGAAGGAGGGAGAAATGAACAACAGGCCTTGACCTATCACCACGTGTCCTAAATTCCTTCATGATTAAGTGACACATGTCTGCATGAGTTTATGCTGGGACCACCACCATCATTTGTAGGGGATGCATCTAGCTCGAAGACAATTGCATTCTATGGCTCAAATATTTTTCTATTGTAACGGCCTTAGGAAATCATTGCTCATAATGAAGGAATATTTTTTGTTATTGGCCCACTAGGTAGTGGGATTATTTTCTATATATATTGATTCTTCCTTTCAAAAATAAGTTTGGAAGATACATAAAAAATTGGGAAAGACACCAGGCCTTTTGTACTATTTTAGATTATTGTATAGGACTCACAGACTGTGCCATTGTTTGACCTTTCTATTTTCTTAAGCTATTTGAAAAAAACATTATACTGTGCCATTATTGTATCAAGTTGTTTGTTTGAAAAACTTCTATGATTTCAATATAAGTTTGTTGATTTAGACCATGTCTTTGAATCTTCTTTTTATTAAATATGTATGGGATTTATTTTGTGTTGTTGGATAAATTATTCATGTTTTCCTCTTTGATTTCTATTATTCTGGGACTTAGGAGATTGCTAAACGGGTCCTTAAATCGCATCCAAAAGATAGATTTATTGTGCCTACATCTACATCTTGGCGCATCGCCTTAGATAGATTTATTTTTTATATATCAGCTTCCTTTTTCCATTCCAAAACCCAAAATATAGAAGAAGTTGACTTCTTAAAAAACCCAGAGCTCACTCAGTTTAGTGCAATTAGTCCCCCCATTAACTGAGTTTCCCATAAGGTTGTTACCTTGTAATTTTTTGGCATCAACAGACTAAATGTTGTTCTTTGGTCTGATGTACTTTTTGTATGGGTTAGGGCCCTTTCCCTACTTAATCAATCAAAAACATGTGAATAAGTCCCCTAAGTCCCTAGGAAGATAAATTACTAGGTATAAGATATATATTCATGCCAACAATTCTAAGCATCTTATCATCATTATATCTCATCTTAGCTATTTAGATTTTTTATTCTAAGCATCTTATCATCATTGAATTTCATTAGGTGTTTAGATTTTTTATTATAAGCATCTTATCATCACTACCTTTCATCTTAGGTATTTAGATTTGTTATTCTAATTATCTTATCAGAATCACATTTCATATTAGGTGTTTAGATTTGTTATTCTAAGCATCTTATCATCATTTCATTTCATCTTAGGTGTTTATATTTGTTATTCTAAGCATCTTATCATCATTACCTTTTATTTTTGGTGTTTATATTTGTTATTCTAAGAATCTTATCATCATTGCATTTCATGTTGGGTGTTTAGTTTTTTTATTATAAGAATCTTATCATCATTACATTTCATCTTAGGTGTTTAGAGTTGTTATTCTAAGAATCTTATCATCATTAAATTTAATTTTTGATGTTTATATTTATTATTCTAAGCATCTTATCATCATTGAATTTCATCTTAGGTATTTATATTTGTTATTATAAGAATTTTATCATCATTACCTTTCATTTTAAGTGTTTAGAGGTGTTTAGATTTGTTATTCTAAGCATTTTATCATTATTGCATCTCATATCCACAACATACATTCTAGATTCATTAGGAAAATTCTAGATTCATTTATCCACATGCATCATAAACTAAATACATATCCACATTCACACTCATACTCCACATGCATATGCCATAAATCACATATAGCCTGCAAATATCATCATTAACACATCAATATCATAATTATAACTAACATAAACCATCCATGATCATCATCGTAAAATTAACATAAAACATACATGCATAAACACTACCATGACATCAATATCTATCATCAAATAATACATCAAAGTCCATAATACATTAAAATGGACATCAAGGTCTCATCATAATACACCGCCTTCATAGACCATAAAAAAAAATGTGCCCTAGGGCATATATCCTATCACTTGCTAGCAATGGGTCATCCCTTCCCCTGTTGATGGTCTTGGTGATATCCCTTGAGGTGTCCCCATGGTCACTAACCTCCTTGATCTCCCTGATCTGGTTGACCTAGATACCCTATTCCTCAAGTGATCTATATAGCTAGGAGCTCTTTAGTCCTTAGGAACCACCTGCTCATATAGTAACTTCCAATATCCTACCTCCTATTAAGCCCATGATACCTCTGCAAATGCTTGAGCCATCCTCTATGGCCCTAGGAGTTCCCTCAATCATGTGATCTATGCCTCCACCCCTTGCAACTATCTCACAAGTTGATCATGATCCCTCCTAAAACCATCTTTCTTTGTCTCTACATCCTCTAACCTCCTCTAAATTGCATACCACTCACTCCTAAAAACATCCTTCTCTATCTCAACATCCTCCAATATCCTCTAAAACACATCCTACTCGCTCAATGCCTATGCTATCCATATCTAGATAAATAATCCCATCAATCATCATCATCTTGTATCTTTAATTATGGAGATCCTTGTCTCTCACTTTGAGGCAATCTCTACATCTCCTCATCCTATGGTGACCTATACATCTCCATCTCTAGTGCATCCTACATCTCCAATCCTAGGGAGTCCTACCCCTCACCCTCCCCACTCTTTGATGAGTACTCTAAATCACTGTCATTGTGATCATTTCCACTCGTTGAAGCCTCCATATCTCCACTCGCCTCATCCCCTCTCTCCTCGTCATATCTATTTGATACCTCCATCTCCACATACTCGGACCGCTCCTCCTCAACCTCCTCCTCTTCCCCATCCTTTTCCTCCTCCTTTGTCTCCCTTTTGTGGCACCTTCAAATATTTCAAATTTGAAGTGCCCATATTGAAGAATTTTTCCTCTACACTCTCAAAAGTGCACTTGAAAAAATCTGCCCAAATGACCTACTTTGGAGGGTCTTAATTCAAAGCCAGTTGATTGTCAAGACAAAAGGATTTTTTTCTCCATTCTCCTTACATTCATATGCTCCTTGGTCCATTTTTAGAGCCTCACAATTTGATTTGCTATTTTTTTGAGATCAAAAGCAAAAGCAATTTGTTCAGTTTTTACATTTTCCTTTTTGACAGTGTTTCAAGGTGGTCAACTTTGACCCCTAATATCTTGCGAAGAACGATGTTTGAAGCAAATCCATTTTTCACACATACTTAGTGTGTCTAAATGAGCTTGTGTTTCCATTGGAAGCCTCCCAGAAGTTGTTTTGATATTTTTTCAAAGTGGTGACTTTGAGAGCCCTGATTGATGTTGAACATGTGCAAGTGCAGAAATGTCTGAGTAAGCAACTTTGTCGATTAATATCTTTCAACTTGGGAACCCTTTTGTCAAGCCGTTTGTTGCACTACATTCTTGGGTCAAATTTCTACATTCTTGCTTAATTTTGTGCCTCCAAGATAAGTTTCGATGGGTTATTTTATTACTTTCTGATCACGACATGGCCAAAAATAGTGTTTCAAAAAGTATGAAATTTTGCAATTCTAATGACAACCCATTTCTTGTTTTTGGTCTAAAACCTCTACAGCTCCATTTTCATCAAGAAAAAAGTTCATTTGATACATTATTTTAATGTACTTTTGTTGTGGCGAACATGTCCTGAGGGCCAGTTTACAAAGGAGGTACCTGAATTTTGAAGGATGGGTAAAATTTGAGGAAATTAGTTTTCTCTAAATAATTTATTATGATCACACGTGAAATTTCATGGCTCTAGGTGTCTTGGTTTGCATGTAGTGAATTTCCTCCAAATGGCCCGCATGCATAATTAGAAGTCACAATTTTTCTAAACTTTCAAATGTTAATATTTAAAATATTTTGAATATTTAAAATATTGTGCAAATATAAAAGGGAAAATATAAAGTGCATTTCAAATGGTTTTGGACGAGAAAAAGTTTAATTCTTAGCTCTGATTGGTCCAGAGTTACATGAAAAACTCTCTTTCCCTTTTAATTTCAATGATGCAATGTTTCTGATGGTGAATGCTTGATTTGACATTTCCTTTTAATGTTTAAAATTTATGGGTAGAGTTTCCATAGTATGGCATGTCACAGAAAGAAAATATTTCTCTTTTCCAATGAACAACTGGTAATGAGCGATGGACTGGCTTTCCATCACTTGTTGCAGGTTGGTGTCTCCTCTTTTCCTCAGCAACAAGAAATGGGAGATGTTCTATTATCATCGAGGAATCACTGGTTTGTTTACCTTTATCTGTTTCTTTCACATGATGTGTGATGTGCTTACAAAGTTTGAGTGAATAAAAAGTGGGCCCATGAATTAATTGGAAGGTATGGGTAAATGTTTTGCTTGAGGAAAATTTTAATGTCTGAAATGCTAAAGTCAGATATTGTGTGCACGAAAAATGTTTTCTTTGGCTGTAGGTAAAAACAAGGTAAAGAGCTTTCATGAAAAAAATATATTTTCTTTGTTGGAGATATATATTGTAATGTGCAACAAGGTAAAATGAAGGAGATGAGTAAAATATTTTCACGGGCAATATGAAATTATTTTTAGTTGCAAAGGGAAAAGTAAATTTTTTACAAGGGAACACATCTTTTGCTGTCGGGTAAAATAGTGAAGGTTTTTCACAAGAAAGAGAGTTTTCTATTGGAGAATCAGATGAGGGAAAAAATATAGAGGAAATTTTTTTTGTGCAAGGGGAAGAGAGAAGAGAGGGTTTTCTGGATATTTTCTTATTTCTGATCAATAGAGAGTAAAATCACCATGTGTCTTCTACTAGTTGATTTTAAGGCTTCTTCTATTTTCTTTCTTCTTTATCTTCTCATTCTCTTCTCATTGTAAGGGGTTCCATTCTTAAGTCCAAAAATTGGTCTGGGTGAGGAGCTATGCTTAGAAAAATGCATATTGTAAAGAATAATGATGAATAGAACAATAAATTGTCTTGGGGTTAGAATAGTGTATGTAATGATGAATAGAACAATAAATTGTCTTGGGGTTTTATAGAAGCTACAGATTATGAGAGAAAATATTATTTATGAGATATATACTCTCCTCTATAATTTTCTTACAGATTATGAATAAAAGGGTTAATAATATTTTTGTTTGTCTTCAATTGTTTTGATTGAATGAGTGGGTTTGTTTATGCTTCAAGTCAAAGAATTGATTAAATGCTTAAATGAAGTCACAGGTCTATGAGGAAAGAGCATAGGATTTAGTAAGAAGTTGTGTTTCAAATGCAATGAGTTGAATACTACAAAGTAGTATGATAATAGTCCACCCATTTCTAAGATAAATGGCTACTGTATTACTGGTTGTTTCTAACTTGACTTTGTTATCCCAATTGATGAAACACTGGTCTCTTTATTATGTTATTTGACAAATATTTGAGTTAGTGATGTGCCTAGTTAGGGATTTAGAACGAGAATGAAAATCATTAAATACTTTCAATTACAATGTATAAATCTGTAGTCCCACTTAATTCCTAGAAATAGGTGGTTAATTGTTAAAAGGTTAGCCAAGCCTTTGATGAGTAATGACTATTTGAACTTAGTAGGAATAAATTTGTGTTGAAGTGTTCATGAGGAATTGAAATATCAAATGAACACAATAAGGATCACCCTCCTTGGTCCCATAGAGCTTAAAGAGTAGGTGTAAAACCTTGAAACTCTCTACCCATTAGTTGGCCACTGGCTTTGAAGTTTCTTGAGTATAAGGGTTGGCTACCCTTTAAAGGATTTCAAGGCTTAACTAGAAAAAGAAGCAATAGATTGGTGACTCTACTAGGGAGAAGCAGAGAAATATCCATTTGCATAGAGTCAAGAATTTGGTGAATTTGAACATCTAGTTCAGATATTGAGAAATTTTTCTGATCTAGAAGTGATTTGGTTGTAGCAGATTTCAAAGAATTTATATGTGACTCTACTGTTGGAGAAGACCCAGAAAGAAATGCATCCTTGAAGTAGCTGCATATTGCTTGAAGCTCAATCCTCTATGAAGAGAGGTGGTGACTCTGTCAAAAGAACATGATGAAGATGTGAACAAAGTGTCAGATCTACAAATATTTCTAGTTAGGAAGGGAAATTCGTAGCAACTGCAACATATCCAAGTATTTCTCATTTTCTAGTTTTCAAGAAAGATAAATATGTATATGAAAACCACATTTGAAGTCCTATAAAACTTTGGTTCCCTTATTTAGTGAAATTGATCACTACAATCAAGGGAGGTTGAATATTGTAATTGAATAGTTGTAGAAGGAATAATTTTCATTTACAAAATGTATGGTTGTTTTAGTTCTCCCTCTAGAAGCTGTAATATCATGCCTCGAACACAACCTTGTCCTCAAAGGAAGGCGTTTGATAGTGAAAGATATGACCCTTTAGATTTTAGTAAAATCCAAGGTTACCCACATTTTGTCCCAAGAAGAATTAATGAACATTTTCCTAAGTTTAGAGATGATTTTGAAGAATCAACATCAAGACATGTACAATGTTTCATTGATTCGATGGAGGATTGTTAGATTGAAGAAGAATATGCTATCATATTTTTTTTTGTAAGAACTTTAGAAGGTATGGATGAAGGTTGGTTTACTTGCTTACCAATGCATTCCATAGATTCATGGCATGATCTCAAAATACATTTCCTTGATTACTTTGAAGAAGAGTCAATAGTGAGTAATGAATGCTTTTCAAAAGAAAGAAATCTACATACTCAAGAAGAATTTAAAGAGAAAATTGCAAAAAAGGTTGAGTCCATATCATATATTGATGCATTGTGTGATATGGAAATATTTTAAGATGAATCCCCTTATGAATTTCATGACAGATTCATGGAATTTTTGCTTGATATACTAGAATTAGAAAGGCCCAATGATTCATTTTGCATCGACTTATTATGTGTAAATTGTGAGCCAGATATGAGTAATACACCAACTGATTTGAAGCCCCCTAACCTTGAATGTTTATATCAATGGCTTTCAATGATTAAGGAGAATGATAGTGCATCATGTAGTAATAAGGATGTTATTTTTGAACAACCTATAGAAGAAGTATATCTATAAGAATATTGCAACCATAATGATGAAAGACATGATGAGATAAATGAAACATGTGAAGTGTCTTCTATTTTCTCTAAAAATATAGAAATGGGTGGGTGCATGGAGATGGGTAGCAAATTTGTGGCCACTTTAAAAAAAACTTTTTGAAAATTCTTAATGCGAATGCGCTATAATGCGAGCATGTTATAATGTGCTCATGTTATGGCTTTGTCTACCGAGCTTGAGGCTCGGCCATAATGAGCCAATAATGTGAGCACGTTATAACGTGCTCGCATTATGTTGTTTTAAAAGAAAAAAAAAAGTTAAAACTATCATTTTCTATTTACTGTTTCTCTTTGCCCGTGGCCAAAATCCTCACTTTCGTGCTTGCATTCTAGGAGGAAGGATTTCTACAAATTTTATCAACAACAATTGGATTTTCTTTGCAAATATGGCACCATGACGAAAAAGAGGTGCGGGAGGTAAGTATTGTCTGCTATTTGTTTTGAATTTCTTAGTTTGAAATTGATTTTGTTTGTTTTAGGTTAGATTTGATTTTTTTTTTTTAATTTGTAGGAAATCCTACAAATCCTCAACAAGAAGAGGAGGAAAATCCTCAACAACAAAATCCTCAAGAAAATCCTCAACAAAATCAACCTCCCCCACCAATTACTCAATACCCTCTTGGCACTCAAGAAAATCTGAGGAGTGAAATTGACAATAATAGAAAACAACTTGAGGATCTTATCAGTAGGTTGAGTGATCCAAATGCTTCAACCATAGAAATAATGCGTCTAGCAAATTCATTGAAAGAGATGTTAAAAAATGTAGATACAATTACCCAACAAATATTTGGATGGCAAGATAGGAGGCAGGCAGCCAGGGCATATTATGCAGACAAATTATCATATAAACAAGTAAAAGATTTAAAAATTACTAAAGGTGATTTGTGCTCTCTATTCACTGACCCTAAAACAAATCAAAATATTACCCTCAATGCAAAGAGGTTTCCTATTCATTGGTGCCACCACCAAGAGATTAGGAACCATTTTTATGATAGATGGTATTTGGTCTTTGATTTCCCACCGTGCAATAATTGTGAAGTCCCCAATATTTTCTTAGGAAACTATACAGTGATTTCATATTGAACCAAATCCCAAATTATTTTGATATGAGGGAGTTGAGGGAGAGGTGGGGGGTTGGCTTAGGATAGGCCCGGTGCACATCCAAATCCTATGTGGTAAGGGAGACAACCTCTCGCTAGGCCGCCTCGTGAGCACATTGTTATGCCTATTGTTGCGAAGGAGAGTGCTAACGTAGAGACATTGTAGGTGATCAACACTTTGAATCAGAGTGTCCATCATAGTAGCCCTATTGTACAACGCCATCCAAGGGAGTCTTCAAGTGGTGGCCTTCGAACCCATGTGTGTCAATCTTGCGGGGTGACTTGTTCATATGACCCCACCGACACATAGGAGGCTGCTACGCAGGATCCGTATGCTACTACACAAGATCTGAATGCTGCTACGAGGATGGAGAGGAAAACTGACATTTTGCATCATGCATATGGCATTAATAGTTAGGTAAAAGTCAGCATGTTCATTGAATTTAATTTATTAAATTTTGATTCTAAAATGCATGATTAACTAATTTACTTTTATTATTTTAATAAAATTGTAGGGTCACAGTGTTGAGACTGGATACACCAGTCCTCCACCTACTTATCTCTGCAGTACACCTATCAATGGGGTATGTAACTAGTATACAATTATAAATTTACTACATGTTAATAACATTGTTTTACGAATGGTATTTTAATACATGTGATTTTGGATGTTGAATAGGCTAATATTGGTGGTTTCAAGCAAACACCTCCTAGTGCCAGTGGATTCACTCAAACGTACATTGAGGTAATAGAATAAAAAGAACTTAACTAATGAATTATACTTAATAGATTTGTGTAGTTTATATTCATATTGTTGGTTATGTTGCATTACACATCATTCAAACTCAAAGAATTAGTAATTCAAATTCCATAACTAATAACTAGATGTTGATAAATGACAAAATTTCAACTGTACAATATAGTTGTTTAGAAAGTCAACATAAGCAACACGATGCAATTACTTCACATGGAGGCATGTGCTTGCAAAGGTGCACCACCACGACAAACTATGGATGCTTGGAAAAAATCTATAAAACCATAATAGTAAGCAATAGCATAGACAAGGCATTTACTGATGCAAAGAATCATATCAAAACACTCAATCATCAAGGTACATCTGATGCAGAGCATCCAACAAACACCATCAACATCATTTCTTCAAGGGATTTCAATCCCAAATAGAATCAGGAGAAGATCAAATATAATTTCATCATAAATCTACTTTTCATTCAGCAAAATCCACTCAAATTCTCTTATCCATTCCATAGGCCATCATTCATCATTCCACTAATCAGTATTCCAATTGATTCATTCAAAGAAAAACCATATTAAAGAAAACTTTGACTTAATCAATTAGATTCACATCATTCTCAACCACCATAAAAACAACATAAACCTGATTATTGACACTTGAACAATTCATCCTTTCATTTATTCACCAAGGCAACAAATCAATTAAACCATACCTCACTATTATCAGTCCATTATCAAGCACTGTACTCACCATATTTTGACTGCAACAATCTATTTATAGGTTACAAATTCCTGCTACGACAAAATCTTGATTATCATCTTGTGGTTAATCACCAATTTTCTCAAAGGGCTTCATAATAGTCACCCATCCAACCATCAAAGTCACCAAACATGTCTTATACACCTTAAAAAAATTTAGTAACATCAATGATATCATTAGTTTGATAGTAACCAAGCACTCAATCATATCAGAAAAGCTTTGAAAGGATACAAGTCAGAAATGTTGAAGATAGGAGAGATTGCCACCCCGAGAGGTAGCTCTATTTAATAAGCATTTTGGCCAAACTTGTAGACCACCTTGCAAGGTCCTATCTTCTTCATCATGAGTTTGGTATACTTTCCTTTTGGAAGTCTCTCCTTCTTCAAGTGTGCCATCACCAAGTCTTCAACCTTGAATTGGACATTCCTCTTCTTTAAATCTGCCTTTTCCTTATACTTCTCAACATTCTTTTGAAGGGTTTCCTTCACTTGTTGATGAATATCCCTGATTGTAACAACAAAGTCCTCACCTTGAGAACTTCTCCTAGCAACTCCTTGTAGATCTCTTAGTTCATAGACCCCTCTAGGGTACATGCCATAGACTACCTCAAAAGGGCTTCTACCAATGCCCCTATTCATGGAGTCATTATATGCAAATTCAGCCTGAGGTAAAATCAGATCCCAAGTTTGTCCATGCTCCTTGGTAAGGCATATTAAGAGGTTTCCCAATGATCTATTCGACACTTCAGTTTGTCAATCCATTTGTGGATGGTATGCTAAACTAAAGGAATTTTTTTTCCTTGAGTTTCTTCCACAAGGTCCTCCAAAAGTGACCAATGAATTTAGAATCCCTTTCAGAAACAATGCTTAAAGGCAGTCCATGTATCCTAACAACCTCCTTAAAGAAGAGACTTGCTATATGAGATGCATCATTGGTGCATTTGCAAGGAATAAAATGTGCCATCTTACTAAATCTATCAACTACCAAAAAGATACTATCAAAACCTTCTTGGGTTCTAGGCAACCCCAAGACAAAGTTGATACTTACACACTCCGAAGGCCTATTGGGAATGGGCAGTAGTTGATAGAGTCCTGCATTTGATGAAGTTCCCTTTGCCCTTTGACATATTATGTGGCCTTCCACATACCTTCTCACATCCACCTATAATTTTGGCCAATAGTAAAACCTCCTAACTTGTTCTAAGGTCTTGTCAAGGCCAATGTGACCTCCAAGACTCCCACTGTGTTTCTCCTTTATGATATTCTCCATCATTGAGCATTTTCATACACACAATTGGCTTCCTTTGAAGAGAAAACCATTCTGCAATAAAAATTCAGAGAGTTCACCATGAAAATAATTCAAATGTTGCTCACAACATTGTATACCTCCTTGAAATATGAATCTTCATGATACATATCCTTCAATGCTTTAGCCCCCATGCTTTGGAGTTGGATCTCTTGCACTACAAGTGACCTTCTACTGAGAGCATCTCCCACCTTATTTTCTTGGCCCTTCTTATGCTTTATTATGAAAGTTTAGGCTTGCAAAGACTCTACCCACTTCATGTGCCTATGACTGAGTTTTTCCTTTGCATTCAAAGAACTCAAGGCATGATTATCAATATAAACAACAAATTATTTAGGTAACAAGTAGTGCCTCCATTTTTTGAGGGCTTGGGCCATAACATACAATTCCAAATCATAGGAAGAATACTTCCTCTTTGCTTCATTCAGCCTCTCACTATAAAATGCAACCAGTCTCCCTTCTTGGCTCAAAATAGCCCCTTCTATTGCTTGATTGCTAGCATCACACTCAATGGTAAAAAAATAATCAAAACCAGGGAGCACAATTATAGGCTGTTGTGGTACTCTCATTTTCAGATATTCAAACCCTTTTATTAGCCTCAATGGTCCAAGAAAACTTACCTTTGTTACCTCCTTTGATGGTGTCCAAGATTGGTGCGCAAATTTGGCTAAAGTTCTTGATGAACTTTCTATAGAAGCTTGCAATTCCATGGAAGCTTCTCACATCTCCCATGGATTTTGGTGTTGGCCTTGAGTAATAATAGCATGCACCTTTGAAGGATCCATCTTCAAACTTCCCTTGGAGATGACAAAACCAAGGTAGACTAGTTCTTCCTTCATGAATTCACACTTTTCCATGTTGATCAACAACTTCTCCTCTTGTAACCTCAGTACCATGTCAAGGTGCTTTAAATGTTCTTCTTTAGACCTGCTTAACACAAGGATTCCATCTAAATAAACTACAACAAACTTTCCAATGAAAGGTATCAATACCTCATTCATAAGGTGCATAAATGTACTAGGGGCATTTGATAACCAAAAGGGAATCACCAACCAATCATAGAGCCCTTCATTAGTCTTAAAATTTGTCTTCCATTCATCCCCCTCTCTGATCCTTATCTAATGGTACCCACTCTTTAGATCAATCTTGGAAAAGTAAGATACTCTTGATAGACAATCCATGAGGTCCTCCATTATTGGCATTGGGAACCTATATCTGATTGCACGATCCTATTAATGGCTCTTGAATTAGTGTAAAGCATCCAATTCCCATCCTTCCTTGGTGCTATGATAGTAAGAACATCACATGGGCCCAAACTCTTCCTCACTAGCCCTTTATCTGTGAACTCTTGCACTTGTCTTGCAATCTCCTAATTTTGAGCAGGTGTCATCTTGTATACAACCTTATTAGACAATGTAACCACTGGAATCAAATCAATATGGTGGCTTATATCCCTAATGGGAGGTAGGGAACTAGGTAATTCATTCACTGTTATGTCCTTGTACCTTTCCAACAACTCTTGGACTTCGTTTGGTGCATCTTCCTTCTTCTTTGTGGGAAGATCTGCTTCACTTTTTGGCTTCATAATTAGGAAGAATCCTCTTCCTCCTCCTTCGTTCAAGGTCTTCATGAACTCCTTCTCACCCACCATCAAAACACTAGGCCCTCCATGCTTTGCCTTGTCTTCTTCTAGGAGAGGTGAAAGGTTGTAAGTCTTCCCATCCTTCAAAATGGAGTATTTTTTCTTCTCCCCATCATTCTTGGTCTTCCTATCGAAGTTCCTAGGCCTACCAGAAATATATAGCTTAATACTTGTACTCAAAATTTTGTTCATTAGATCTCATACATTATAAGTCATGACATGGATCTCGCTATTGTAACTTTTTTGTGATTGAATAATTTGTTGTTTTATTTTTAGATGTTGGTTGTGAGAACACCTCCAAATGTTACAAGGGTAATGGATATCGATGTTTCATCTGCTATACAATCCTCCATGGCTCTGATAGAGGAAGTATGAGGAAAATTACTAAATTTCAATTTACATTTGTTGTTATAGATGTTAATTCTAGTGAAAAATCAAACCATTATTGATTCATAGTTTAATTCCTATTTGGATGGTTTATACAGGGCTTGAGCACGCCTGAGCATCGACATGCAAATATTTCCATCGTGGAGAGTGATCATGAGATGGCAATAAGTGATTATTTTGTTAAATATATCATTTCTTATAATGTAATTTCTATATATTAATGTCTTTACTTCTTATTATAACAGTTAAGACTTCACCAGGAGCTAAATTGTAGGAGGAGCAGCAGGAGCACTCCTCGAGCACAACATAAATGATAGACAAAATTATTTCCATCAAATCACCAAAAAAAGGGAAAAATTTTATTTCCAGAGTATGGAGAGAAATGAATTTTGATTCTAGAGCCCTTTCTTGTATGCCTAGACATGGCAATTTTGTACATATCTTGTATTGGATATGTTTGACATTGTATGCCTATATGGATATTTTGTAACTATATTTTCTACTTATATCGACATATATTGATGTATGTGTACATGACTATTTGGTTAATACAAATCTTTTTTAACGATGGTCTCCATATTTGCTCTTTTTGACAATGTCAAAAGCATGGCTGCTGTGTATATGCTTAATTGAAATGTAAAAGAAAACATAAAACACTAAATGAAACCTTAAACTAAAGAAATTAAATTAAATTTAAACAAACAAAATCTTCTTCAGTGCCGTCCCATTTTTCTCTATCCACAGAGATTCTTTTGAAGCTTTTTGGCTCTCAGATTGTGTAAGCTTCTCCAAATGGCTGCTGCAGAACGAGTATGCAAAGGAAAACTATTCTATATGCTGGTGAAACTGGAATTATTGATACGGATATGGACAGGGGCTGTGATTATGCACAGGGGTTGTGAGTGAGATGTATCATGATTCTATTGTTATGATTGATATGCTATTGCTATGATAATGTTCTATGAATGCTAATGCTACTTGCAATTTGCCTATAGTTTACTTGCTTAAAATTCTATATGATTTGGAGCTCCCGGCAGCTGTATTTATAGATTTTTGCAGGCTCTATCCCGGCTGGCAAGAATCTACGGCTATGAATTTGTCTGGTAAATTTGAATGGTGAGAGATTGAGAGGTTGAGAAGAAAATGGGGGAGGTTGAGAGGTTGGAGAGAAGGATGGAATCATGTCTTCAACCCACGGGAACAAACCTGCACAGGAACAGAAGAAATTTAATTTTCTGTTTTGGCCGTTTGCTTCCCGGGAGTTGAAGATAAATCCCAAATTAAATAAATATTTAAATTTATTTAATTTTATTTATTACTTTTGATATTTGATTTTTGATTTTTGAAAACTATAGAAGAATTAATTAAATATTTTGTAATATTTAATCATGATGTGGCTTTAGAAGATTTTTGAAATATTTAGAAGAATTTAATTAAATATTTTTGGAAATATTTAATTATGAATAGATATAAGAATCGAATTAGAGGAAATAATTAAATATTTTTAGAATATTTAATTATAAATGATATTTAGAAGAAGAATAATATTTTATTTGAATAAGATATTCAAACGAAGATTATTGATAATTAATATAAATAAATCATAATATTTATTTAATTAATTTAGAAATGAATACGAAAGGATGATTAAATAAACTTATTTATTTAATCGAAATGAAAGAATGAAGAAATATAAATAAATTATTTAAATTTATTTATACGCAGATAGAATTTGAAGATTTTAATTAAATATTAAAAATATTTAATTAATTACCAGACAATGTGATGTGACCATTTTTAAGTGTATACATTTTGCCCCTCTTTGAAGTGATGTGTTTTACGCATTACTTCAAAGAATTTTGAAATTTTGCCCCAAATATTGATTTGAAATGTTGATAAATGTATGCCCCCGCGAACGATGAATCGATATTTGATTTATTTTTTATTTATTTATTTTTTTTTGAATTTTGAATTTTGAATTTTTATGATTTTAAAGATATCGATTCAGCGTTCGAAACTTATGATATGAAGAAATTGACCTGATAAGATATGAAATGAAAATTTGATGAAGAAATTGCCCCTGGTATGTGAAAATATGATAAAAATTCTCCAATTTTACCATTATATAGGTTAAAAATGTCATTTTCCATGTCATTTTCAATTTTAACCTAGTAAAATTTGCAAATATTGAGCTCTGAGTTGATAATCATGGCACTTCCAGTTCACCTGCACCGTTTCGAGCGTATCCGACGTCATCAGCGGCCGGCGCACTACGGACCTCCGGTATGTGTCTCGCAAATTCCTGTCTTTCAAAAATTTTGTTTTTGCGCACGTTTTTAATGTTTATTGTAGAAATTTTTGAGTTTTAGCGCTCTTAAGGTTTTTCATAGCGCAATCAATAATTTTCATAGCGCGTTTAATACTGTAGCGCCCTTAAGGCGTATCGTAGTGCATTTGAAATTTTCCATAGCGCATACAATGTCGTAGCGCCCGTGAACTATTTCGTAGCGCATATGATATGTATTGTAGCGCTATTGATTTCTTAGCGCACTTGAAACTTATTACAGCGCTTTTGATATGTCTTGTAGCGCAAAATATTTCATAGCGCATATGATAAGTTTTGTAGCGCTCTTGATTGATTCTGTAGCGCAAAAGTTTCTTTAGCGCTGATAAGGAATTTTGTAGCGCCCACAATTAGTTCTGTAGCGCTTTTTGTTCCACATGATAAATTTGTTTCCCAAATTGTTGGAGAACAAATAGTAGCTGATAAATTTGCTTTTAAAGTTGTTAAAAACAAATAGGATAGATAAGTTTTCTCCTAAAGTTGTTTAGAAAGAAACTTGATGTTGATTATTTGCGTTCCATGATAATGAAAAACAAATAATTTGATTGATTCATTTTGGATTGATACGTTAAGATGATTTGATATTGATGTTGTTTTGATGATGTATGTGAATAGGAGAGACTAGGTGTCTTGCAGGTACGAGAGACTTTCCCGAGCACATGGTCATTGATTCCTCATTTATTACAGTCTGATAGAGATGTGATTGATGCTTGTGGTTTGACTTCATTACTTGATATGCCCGAGGTTCGCCTCAATAGGGCTCTATTGACAGCACTTGCAGAGAGGTGGCATAGCGACACCAACACCTTTCATTTACCGACCGGCGAGATTACAGTGACTCCCGAGGACGTATATCGCATCCTACGGATCCCAGTGATGGGAGAGATTGTTGTTTTTGACAGACGAGAGGCTGGAGGTACTCTTGCTTTGAGATGGATATTCAGAGATGATCAGATTGCTGGGTACTTCATCCCATGGGGTGAGATTACAGATGCCTATCCACCACTACCAGCTGTACTTGCAGGATTCATTGGAGGTGTGTTGTGCCCCGACCATAGGTCGAAGGGGTTCGCGATCGGATGGGGTCGTGTCTTAGAGAGCATGGTGATGCAGGGCACACGATATGCATGGGGTACCTGTATGCTAGCCCACTTATATGACGAGCTACATCATATCGTATATGGTAGAGGCCGGAGTTTTGCTGTCGGATGTTCATTATTACAGATATGGGCATGGGAGCATTTTGCAGTGTTACGTCCATTGACTCGAGGAGAGCGACCAGCTGGTCGAGCATACAGATGGAGATATGCACATATTATTGCTCAGCCTAGACTGGGCAAACTAGTGTATTGGCAGCGGCTGTTAGATAGTTTGGACACAGTATGCTGGAGGCCATATTTGGATTGTGAGCCATGGCCAGAGGATGCGAGGGAGATGCCTTTTGTATGCACTTCCAGATTTTTGATTGGACGGACCACATGGATCTTGGAGAGATTTCTTGTTGGACGTGTATTGCGACAGTTTGGTCGGATTCAGGGTATGCCTGTTGGTTCAGCTATTTATGCGCGGCGACAGTCAGAGCTTGCAGTGTGGGGCCCACGGATCTCTTATGATGCAGCGGTGGCAGAGTTCACCAGTTTAGGAGCACAGATGTGGGATTACTGGGTGGATGTTCTTGATGCAGGAGCAACACCAGAGTATGTACAGTATGTTCTACAGCATCCACCTCCACGCATGTTTGATCCTGATGAGGCCATTGCTCCTATCATTGGACAGAGACGTCGACAGAGAGACTCAGAGTCAGGTGATGACGATTCAGAGGACAGTGATGACGAGGAGGATAGTGGAGATGATGACTTAGATGGAGATGATGGTGGTGATGGTAGAGGTGGCAGGAGAGGCGGCAGGAGAGGTGGCAGGGGAGGTAGGGCAGGCAGAGGTGGACCACGGATGAGGCATACTAACCCATCCCCGTCAGTGGATCCAACAGTAGCGAGTCAGATATCTTCTCTGCAGAGCACAGTACAGAGCTTGCAGGCTCAGCTATCACAGGCACAGGCCTTGATTTCGCAGTTGCAGGGTCAGGTGACTTCGATCACTGCCGAGAGAGATGCGGCTAGACAGCGGGGTGAGCAGGCCATTGCCTTAGCAGATAGCCTACAGAGAGTGGCAGGTAGCACTTTGCCAGGTGATATGATGAGAGAGGTTATGAGGGCTACTCGAGAGGCAGAGTTTTATCGCACTAGATATCATGATGCAGTCCCAGCTGAGCAGAGAGAGAGAGCTACACTCAGTCACGATCTACTCATGGTCGCTCTCGTACTACCAGCAGGGGTGTGACACAGCCATTACCTCCTAGAGGGCCACCGGGGTCAGGCGGAGCAGGTCCTAGGCCAGCTCCATCACAAGATAGTTCGGCCTAGTGCATTGTATATGATCTCTTTTATGATATTTTGTTGAGACATTTTGTATACACCGTGAGATGATCACATTTTTGATGATATTATATCATTTGTAGTTTGACATCCTTGTACATTTTGACATGCATTTTTGAAATATATGAAATGCAGTGATGATTTTACATGATATATATATATATATGATGTGGACTATATGATGGCTTCATGATTTATGATTATTTATATACATGATGGTATGAGACGAAATTTATTTGATGAATGAATGTATGATGTATGTATGTTTTGTTTTTATGATTTTCTAATGCAAATGTATGTAAAATGTATAAAACAATGTTTTGTGAATGTCAAAATATACTCAGTCATATTTGATAAGATATAAATCTTTGAGTCTTTGCCAGCTTTTTAGAAATCTATAAATGCAAAATGCAAATTCTAACATGAATGCAATCTATACTAACCATGCAGGACATTCATACAATATTGCCATTTGGAGATCTTATACATGCTTTTTGTATCATCATAGAGCTTTGAAATGTTGAAAGTTAATACAAGCATCAAAGGGTATGTTAGCACCAATGATGACCTGAGTATTGCTTTCATGATTTTTTTTAATATAGCAAGTTAATACAAGCATCTAGGTATAATTGAACCGAGATGACCTGAGTATTGCTTGCATAAACAGACAAGAGTTAACCCGTTTCCCATGTAAATTCCGAAATGTCATCCATGATCCATAGTAGAACATGTCTCGCGACCAATTTGCATAGTACTAATGATTTCCTCGCAAACAGAAGACAAAGAAAAATCATACTCCTTCCTTGCTTTTCTAGTTCAGTACATCATCGAATTACTCCAGAGATATGATAGAAAATCAAACAACCATTCAAATCCTGCTTAAGGCATTTCAAACATTTATTCAGATTAAGATCATCCAATTTGGTTATCATCATTGATATTCTCACTTCGATAGTTGTTTGGATCATGTTGTTTTTGATTTTCATTGGCATAAACATGTTTGTGATTGATTTGATTTGACAATGTTTGTTTTGTTTTGTCAAGCTGTTATTTGTCTGCTTGTGATATTTTGAAAGCTCGTTGCCCCTCTCTTGTATGTTTCTGCGTTTTGCCCCCAGTGTAAACACAACCTAAAGATAAAAGATATGTACAAATTTCATCAAGCCATGATGAAACCTAAAAATTCCCATTTTATACGGTATGGATAATGAAAGATATATACAGAATATAGACATGGATGAATGATGCCTAAAGTGAAAATAAGACATAAACTAATAAATGGAGGAGCCCATTGTAATCACAAGTAGCGCTTGTTTGCCAAGTTTTCACCACTTGTTTTTATTGCACTTTTTCAGGATTTTTCTGATTTTTTGGATTTTTTAAGGACTTTTTCTGATTTTTTTGAAATTTTTTTCAGGACTTTTTATGATTTTTTTGATTTTTTCAGGACTTTTTATGATTTTTTTGATTTTTTCAGGACTTTTTAGACATAGAACTTCTTAAGATGAATACTATTGATTGGCTCTTCAAACAGGTCCCCCTCTGATGTGGATAACTGATATGCTCCAGAACCATATGCTGCTACAATAACAAATGGACCAAGCCAATTAGGTTCAAATTTGCCTTTCTTTTCTCTATCTTGCTGATTATGTGGATTTTCCCTCAAAACTAAGTCACCCACTTGAAATGCCCGTGGCTTAACTCTGTGGTTATAACTACGAGACATGACTTGTTGATAACCTTTCAAGTGATCAGCTGCATGTTGGCATCTTTCATCTAATAGTTCGAGTTCTTGAAGGCGAGAAACTCGGTAGTCTTCATCACTTATCAATCCCTTAAGTGAAACCCTAAGCGAAGGTATTTCAACTTCCAATGGTAAGATCGCTTCTGCTCCATAGACTAAAGCATATGGTGTAGCTCCTGTTGGTGTGCGAATACTAGTTCTATATGCCCACAAAGCTGGGTTGAGTTGAACATGCCAATCACGTCCAGCATCATTTATTGTCTTCTTCAATATCTTCAATATGGTTTTGTTAGAAGCTTCTGCTTGACCATTACCCTGTGGATAATAAGGTGTAGAGTACCTGTGTTGGATATGAAATCTTTCACAAAGTTCATCAACATCCCGATTCTTAAAAGGTCTTCCATTATCAGTAACAATAGAATTAGGAATTCCATATCTACAAATAATGTAATTCAGGATAAATGAAGATATTTGTTTACCAGTCACTGTTGTTAGAGGAACAGCTTCAATCCATTTTGTAAAATACTCAGTAGTTGTGATGATAAACTTATGACCATTTGACGATGAAGGATGTATTTTACCAACAAGATCTAATCCCCACTGAGAAAAAGGCCATGTTGAAATAAAAGGCTGCAATTCTTGTGCAGGTGCATGAATAAGATTCCCATGGATCTGACATTTAGAACACTTCTTAACAAAAGTAAAAGAATCTTGCTCCATGGTAGGCCAATAGTATCCCATTCTGACAAGTTTCTTCGCTAAGGTCAAACCACTCGAATGAGTTCCACAAATACCACCATGAATCTCTTGTAAGGCTTTTTCAGATTCGTCACGTTCAAGACATCTAAGGAGTGTACCATCAAGACCACGTCTATAAAGGATATTGGCAATTAAGGTATAACGGGATGATTGGCGTATGAAATTCTATTTTTGGTTGCGGGATAAATCTAAAGGCAAGATGTTATCTTTCAAATAGGTATAAGTTTTGCCATATAAAGGTGAATCTGAACCGGTTAAATGACATATAACTTGGTTTTCAGGATTATCATATGCAGGAGAAAACAATTGTTCCACCAAGAATTCATACTTGGTTTGATCTTCTGATATTTGTAATAAAGAAGCAATGGTAGCCATTGCATCTGCAGCTTTATTGTCAATTCTTGATATTTGTGAAAATTTGATTGACACAAAATATTTCTTATAATCATCCACCATGTTTTTGTATGGTAGCAACTTATCATCTTTGGTTTGATTGTCATCATTAATTTGATTAATGATAAGTTGTGAATCACCATAAACTTCCAGCTCTGTAATCTGCCATTCCAAAGCTATCTTTAATCCTATGAGTAATGCCTCATACTCTACTATGTTATTTGTGCAAGGAAACATCAACCGATATGATCGTGAAATGGTATGTCCTTCAGGTGTAACAAAAAGAATCCCTGCCCCCGAGCCATATTGTGTATAAGATCCATCAAAGTACAATGCCCACGGTCTCTAAATTGTTGTTGTAAAGACATCTGCATCAGGAAACTCAATATTCATTGGATTGTCTTCTTGTAAAGGAGCTTCAGCTAACTGATCTGCAATGACCTGTCCTTTAATCGCTTTTCGATCTATATAGTGAATATCAAACTCACTTAAGATCATTACCCATTTTGAAAGTCTTCCTGTTAAAGTGGCTCTGCTTAATAAGTATTTTAATGGATCTATCTTTGTTATCAGCTTAACTGTATGAGTCAACATATAATGTCGCCACTTTTGAGAAGCAAACACTACTGCAAGACAAGCTTTTTCAATGAAACTGTAGTTTAACTCATGTCTTGTTAAGGTTTTGCTGATATAATATATAGCCCTTTCTTTACCTGTAGAGTCTTCTTGTGCTAGCAATGCTCCCAAAGATACTTCTGTTGCTGAAATATAGAGTATAAGCGGCTCTCCTGGAATAGGTGGAATTAGAACTGGTGGATGTGTAAGATATTGCTTAATCTGATTGAATGCTGCTTCACATTTGTCTTCCCATTTAAATGGAACATTTTTATGCAATAGATGTGTGAATGGCAAGATTTTGTCTACTAGTTGAGCTATAAACCTTCTAATGGACTGTAATCTTCCTTGTAAGGATCTTAATTGACTGATATTTCATGGTGGAGGCATATCCATTATAGCTTGTACCTTTTCTGGATCAACTTCTATACCCTTTTCTGAAACAATGTACCCTAAGAGTTTTCCAGATGTAACACCGAAGACACATTTCTTTGGATTCAGTCAAACATTGAATTTTTCCATTCTGACAAAGATTTTTGACAAGATTTCTAGGTGTTCATCTCGTGTATGAGATTTAGCAAGTAAATCGTCAACATAATCTTCCATGAATGTATGCATCATATCATGAAAAATAGTTGTCATTGCTCTTTGATAAGTAGCTCCAACATTCTTTAACCCGAATGGCATTACATTCCAGCAATAAGTACCCCAAGGACATGTGAACGCTGTTTTATCTTGATCTTCTGGTGTAATTTTTATCTGGTTGTATCCTGAGAATCCATCCATTAATGAATACATTGCATGACCAGCAGTTAAGTCAACAATCAAATCTATGTTAGGTAAAGGAAAATCATCTTTAGGGCATGCTTTATTTAAATCCCTGAAATCTGTACAAACTCTGATCCTTCCATCTGGCTTTGAAACAGGTACAATGTTTGAAATCCATTCTACATAGTCAATAGTTCGAATGAATCCAACATCTAAAAGCTTCTTTAATTCTTCCTTGACCAATAATGCAACATGTGGATGCATCTTTCTGAGCTTTTGCTTTACAGGTTTTATCCCAGGTTTGATAGATAAATGATGCATTATTAGATTAGGATCTAACCCTGGCATATCAACATATGACCAAGCAAAGTTAATTTGATTATCCTTCAAGAATTGCATGAATTTCTGGACTTCTTCAACTGTTAATGATGCTGCAATTTGCAAAACTTTTGGCTGCTCTGTTGTACTTATGTTGATTGATTCTGTTGGTTCAATCAAAATAGAAGCTCTTTCATGATAATACTTGGGAAGAGTGTCAAGTTTCTCATCCTTCAATGCCTCAGAAAGGTTTTCACTGTCAGATTCGCTCTTTATTTTTCTCTTGTTTTGATCTATCACTGCCTTTTTTCGGTTTTCATCAATAGATCCATCTTTTATTTCATTTATTTTGCAGCTAAGAGACTTGACACTTTCCTTGTCAAAATCATGAGTATAAGATTCTTGAATGAAACAATTGTTTTCTTCATTTGAGGAACAAAGGAAAGTTATAACATCTTCATCATTACTGAATGTAGGAATATGGATAGGTGCATCAATGTCCCAATCTATAAGTTCTGGATAAACTAAAGGCATAGGATCATTAGGTTGGGTAAGGTCTTGTATTGTCAAAGTCATGATATGGTTGTCATCCTCATGGTAAACAAGGTCTGTGATGATATTCTCCTATTGATTATCAATTTCGTTAGAATCTGATTCTTCCTCACTTGAGTCATGATCGCTTTGTAAAATATAATCGAGTGGAGGCCTTGAACCTTCTCCTTGTATAAGAACAAGTGCATATTTATGTATAGTATCAATTTGTTTATCCCTCCAGAATTCATCATTATAAATGGTGTCCCATTCATATTCATTAGAATCAGTATCTGAACTATTTTGCAATTGGAAAACTGATTCATGAGATTTATCTGACACAGATTCTCCTTTATGAACTAATGATGTCTACTGTGAAGTGAGTTCTTCTTTATCTTTACCATATCCAAGTCCTATTTTATCACTTGAATGCTTTGAAATAGGCTGAATTGGTTCCACAATTCCTTCTCTTCGTTTCCCTATAGGACCATTCCCTTCATAACCCATCTTTTGCATAATAGCGTACCCTTTACCATATTGTTCTTTAGGTAACTTAATGTGTAAGAGAGATTCATCTTCATCTTTGTATAGCCAATTTAAGATGTCCCTATCTTCAGCTTCTTCTTCAGTGGTATTAGCTCTAATGAATTTTCCATCAAACTTTGTGATTGGCATGGAAGTTTGAGATGTAGAAGGAGTCACAATCTTTTGATTTGGTAAACCATGTGATCTTGGAGAAGGAGGTAAAGTAGAAAGAGATAGTGAATATTCACCTACCCCTTTGTCTTTAAACTTCAGCTTAGTATCAAGATTCTTTGTCAATTCTTGCAATTGGACTTGTAGATTGGAAGAAGAAACAACAAGAGCTTCTTTATTGTGTGGCACAAAGACATCTTGACTCACCCTAAGATTGGAACAAGTTTGGGTACTATTGTAATCAGCTTGTATAGTTATTTCTTGTCCATCATATGGAAACTTGATACATTGATGATATGTTGATGGTACGGCTTGCATATCATGGATCCATGGACGACCCAAAAGTATGTTATAAGATAGATCTCGATCTAGAACCTGACAAAAAGTATTCTTCACAACAGGTCCCACTCTGATAGGTAGCAATATTAATCCCTTAGAAGCTCTTTCTTCATCATCATATGCCTTAATGGTTATCTTCCTTCGTGAATCAATTTCATTTTCTGAAATTCCTAAGGCATTTATCAATTTTAAGGTACAAATATTCAAACCGGCTCCTCCATCTATTAAGACACGTCTAATTCGATGTTTATGGATTATGACTTCAAGATAAAGCGAGGAATTATGTGGATGTGTTATAGAAGCATCATCTTTATCGGAAAATGAAAGACAAGTGGGGGAAGACAAATGTCCCACCATGGCTTGAAATCTGTTTGCATCTAGATCAGTATCAATAGTTGTGTTCACAAGCGCTTCTTCTAAAATATTTTTGTGTATGGGGGATATTTTAAGAAGTTCAAGAATAGAAATTTGAGCTGATGTTTTTCTCAATTGATCAACCAGATTATACTGAGTTGGAGAAGAAATAGTTGTTTTAGATGAACTTCCTTTTAAAACAACCTTTGCTTGACCTCTTGTTGTTACATTAACCTATTGATATTCTTGTTTTCCTTTAATTTTGATAACATTAATCCGATTATCATCTGTGTAAATATAGCGGATTATATTGTCTTCAACATTATGTATGCTTTTGGATTTGGTATCCGATGTTTCCCCTTTTTGGTAGTTTGGCAAAGGATCTTTGAATGCTTGATGATCATCATTGGTATGATGTCCCTCAATTGTAATAGTACCATTGTCAATTAAATCTTGTACTAGATTTTTCAAAGCTTGACAATTGTTTGTTCTATGACCTTTACATCGATGATAATTGCAATAGTACGAGTCATTCCATGATGGTGGTTTAACTCGTGGCTCATAATATCTTTGTGGTGGTAAAGTGATAACTTTATTATCAAGAAGTTCCTTAAGAGCAGATTCAAGAGATTGACCCAAAGCAGTAAAAGTCCGTCGATTTGAAAAGAATGAAGGTCTAGACGGATTTGATATTTGGGCATTGCCAAGATTATTATTGAAATTACCACGATTTTGATTGGTATTTTGATTGGTCATGTTCTCTTGCTTGGAAATTTGTCCTTGTTGATTGTTGTTTCCTTGTTGAATTGTATTTCCTTGTGAATTGTTTCTTGGAACACTTGATAGATTGAAAACGGATGGTCTTGTTCGTAAATTATTTGCATCCACTATACCATCATTAACAACATTTTTGTTTCTATTCCAAAACCTTGTTTTATCGTTGTTTTGATTTGATGTACTTAGATTATCAAGTTTTATCACTCCCCTTTTAACCAAGGCCCCTTCAATAGTGATTGCATTTTCAATCAGTTTTTCAAAGTTATGAGGACAATGAAGGTTAAGCCTATAGCTTAATTCTCGATCAAGGCTATTGATAAAAATATCCATCTTTTCCTTTTCAGGAATAGGACGAGAATATCGTGCAAATAACCTTCTCCATCTTTGTAAAAATGTAGTAAAGGGTTCTCCTATTTTTTGTTTTACTTTACAAAGATCAAGCATTGTTATTTGATGTTGAATATTGTAGGAGTATTGTGAGATAAACTGATTTATCAACTCCTCAAAAGTTTTGATAGGTGGAGTGATTTTTGAAAGCCACTCCATGGATTGTACACCTAGACTTCATGGAAATAATCGCATCAAGTAAGTATCATCATAGGCGAATTCAAGATTCATGTTTCGGAAATCCCTAACATGGTCAATGGGATCAGTTTTTCCATTATACCTATCATACTTAGGAATTTCGCAATGTTTTGGAAATGGAATCATTTGAAGACTCCTATCAACTGGATAAGGAGATATGTCTTCCAAAACATATTTCTTTGTTGTACCTCCTTGCATTTCCTTTATTTGCCCTTGTAATTCTTTTATCTATTGGTTAAGAGCACTAAAGTCATTAGGAGGATTTTCAGGATTCTGTTTAATCCCCTCTATGTCAAAGGTGTGAGGCAACTTAGCTCCTTGATTAGCTAATGAAAGAAAGTATTTTTCTTTGTTACGTTCTAGGATTCTTTCCATAAGAGTATGGAATTGAGGATCTTGTTCTGCTTCTTGAAGCTTTTCTTCCGTTATCTCATCAAGATTAAATGTGTCCTCTTCTTTTTCATTTCGATCACCCATTTTACTAGTTGTAGTTTCTCCCTCATCTTTTTCCATTTGTTTTTGAGATCTTGTGAGAACAGGCATAGATTTTACTCCAAATTTTACTTACTTTTGATCAAAAAAAGTGAAATAGTGCAATTGATGTGGTATGTATAAAAGTTAGAATAGAATGAAAATTCTATGACTTATACGAAATTTTCTAATCTTATAGCTTGTGTTGTTCCCTAAGTGAAAGGATGAAAATCCTGTTAATGGGAATATAAGCAAAAGATCAAGAAAATGATAATTTTTGCACTTTATGAAGTTTTGATCATGGCTTTGTAAAAAGATGGATTTAGTGATAGATGCCTAATGTATTCTAAGTTCTCTATTGTAAGATTTGATTTGGACGAGTAGAGTATTCGATTGCTGGTTGGGGAATATAACTAAAACAGATGCGTTGACTATGGTTATGCCTTTGAGAAAGGGCTCTTCTTTGAAAATAAGCTTGTGAATACAAGGGCTCTATGGCATAATCATCTGAAAGACCTCTAACACAATCATGATACCTATGAAGAAAAGTTCTATATTTAAGTAAAACTTTTCGACTTTGATATAAGAATTGTTGTTTCTTCAATAATTTCTTGTGGTTGAGAGGTTTCTTTGGCTTCTTAATCCTTTTGGAAACGGATTTCTTTACAAAT
>VDFB02363447.1:0-27983 GCA_007258455.2 Sequoia sempervirens
TCGCACAAGATATTGTTCAATTTTAAGCCCAAATCGAAGTGTGGAGGTGATCACTTTATCTTACGCCAAAATCACCAAAAAGGCCTTTTGATTCTCAAGATCGCTTGGAAGCGTGAGAGAAGCGAATACGTCCTTTTCAATTACTTTAGTTTAAGTAAGTAGCCAGAAAACAAAGCAAACACACATTCATTTTATCCATCCAAAGCAATTGTGAGTTCGTTTTAAGCACCAAGATGAAGTGTGAAATTGGTCTTGTTCAATTTGTTAACCACAATTGTAAAACTAGTGTGTTTGACTAAGTTCTTTTTAAGCCCCCTTTGTCACAAAAATCAAAATGTTTCTTTTAAGAGCCCAAAAGAGGTAAGTTATCCTAAAACAGAAAATTAAGGTGTAAGGTGGAATTTCCAAGCATTAAAAAATGCTTTGTTGATTTCAAGCTCCAATGTCTAATTTTTCTTCAACTTGATTTGACTTGTGATCTATCCAACTTGATGCGAAGTACCTGAAAAATAAAAATGGTTATAACATTAAAAATCAGATTTGAAGGAACCCCCTTATGATTAAATAAAGCAAGATAAGCATAATAGTAACTAGCTTTAAGTGTTGATTTAATGCATTGATTAGTAAAATTCCCCTCAATAATGATATCACGCCCACAAAGAATCTCTGCAATCTTGAAGTCTTCAAGTGAAAAAAGCAAAACACCGACTTTGCACCAATCAATATTCAATGTATAAGGCACAAATAAGTAAAGCGTGGACTCCAATGCATTAACTATGTATTTGCTGATTTAATAATCCTCTGACCACTGTGTTCAATGATCATAAAGCCATCTGAAAAATCAAATCAAATTTAGTGATGCTCCTTCTTTCCATACATACACTGATTTCTTGTCAAAAATGTCAAAAGGTTTGATTTTTTACATAGTGCATTTAATATTCAATGTCAGTTCACATCATCATTTTGAATTCACAAATCTGATTGAACCCCAAAAGTTGATGTATGCAGCTCAAAGCATAGGGAATCTGAATGTTTAGCACCTAAAGTTTAAGTTTCCATAAAAACAACAATAAAGATCTCATCCCTATCAAAGCACAATAGTCATAAACAACAAAGTACATGCTATAGTGCACACAGCTATGAGCTTAGCAGGAATTTGAAATGATATGAAACAACACTAAAACAAGAAAAGAGCAGGAATTTGAAATGATATGGAACAATACTAAGACAAGCAAAGACATTGATGGGAGAGGCAACTATATTTAATGCTTTCAAATGATTTCCCTTCTCCAAGTTGGTGCGCAGCTACAGTATTGGGTATTCAATTCTCACCAGATCCGCACCAGCTAATGCCTGTTTAATGTCAGGTTGATTGAGTTTTCTAGACAGTGACACGACAGGAACAAATCTTTATGTGTAAAATGGAAACTATTCCTCCCTACATCTAGCCACTCAAATCCCCTCTAGCCTTCCTACCAGTTGTTATTCATGGGTTGTAGGGCATTGTTGGAATAAACTTTTTAGGAAAATAAAGAGTCAATTAGCACATTAAAAAGAAATCTTTTCTTTTTTCCTGTTCGCTGCAAAGAACTCTAGGCAAGTAGTATTATGTTAAGGCATCACAGGTGGATATGGAAGACAGCAGGTGGGACCTTACATCTCTTTTATCTGGCTTGAAAGATCAAGTATTAGCTTGTACGCTTGGTGCAAGGGGTTTAGAGCTTTCAGAAACAAGGAAAGGAAAGCTTCATATCAAAGGAAGAAATCAAAATGCGAATGAGAAGTGTGGGATTTCACCATCAGAGTATTGTGCTGACTTCCTGGTGTCCGTTGTGCATATATCGGTGATTGAATGTAGTTGATTAGCGATCAAGTATTAAGGAAATCATTAGTTGCTTCTATTTAATGCATAAATCTATATTTGATTGCATCAATGTTCCCTGCTTATGCACAAAGCCCGTTTCTAGCAGCTCACAACGTCTTATCAAGTCACGTACATGGAGCATGAAATAACGTTGAATATGCAAGGGAATTTGCTCATCCTTGACCTCTAATAACTCTAGGGCTCACAATAGTCAAACAGTTGAATGAGATTGAGGTGGAAGGTCAAATTAAACAAAGTGGTGAAGTTTGTCGACTTGACAGCATCCTAGACAGCAAGTTGTCTACACCATTAATACACAAATGAATTCGCTGCTATACATAAATCCACTTATCAAGCAAAGTAAGTTAATGTTTCACTTCCAGCGCCAAAATTTATTGATCTCCACATATTGAAAGAGATGTCAACATCTCAAGCATATATTGAAATTTTTTAAGAGATACAAAGTTAAAACCGGTCAATCGATATTTAATATGCATCTATTGAATGAGAACACAATGTACCTTTTCCTTTTTTTTCATTTGTAGTCAAAGTGATCTGCAAGTTACCTGAAATGCGCTATTAACAAATCCTCTTTGAGATATTGTGTACTTCTTGTATTTTCCAGAGTGTCATCTCATGGCATGCAATGTTTGCAAGATAAGTACTAAATGGATTTATCGCAACATTGGCATATTCCACAACTTCTACACAGCGTCTTTACTAGCTTTACACTTCTGATATTTTCTTGTTCTCCTCCATGTCATAACTACTACTGCCATTTCATTCAAAGGCCACTTTTTTTTAGCATCCTTCCTACTACGCACAAAAATACTTAAAGAAGCTTTTGAATCTCTTAAGAAAATGCAGCTGTCGGGTGTAAAAATAGAATTCCACAACCTTTGATTGTGCCCCTACCTGTGCTAAGAACGAGCTTTGCAGAAGGGTATGGACATTCATAAAAACGTGAAGCATATAGAAATTTTGTCAAATTCTATGGGTGCCAAAGTTTGAAGGTTATTTTGGATAAAAGCCAAGTTTTACATTTCCATCGGGTCAGTGATAGAGGGGTACGAGACAAGATGGTGGGAGCATAAACAAGACATCTGAACTATGTGACAGAAAGCCCAAGGAGACAGTAGAAGCTTTAGGCGCTTTCAAGAAAATGCCATTGAGAGGTGCCAAGTAGCCACAACCTATGCCAGCATCGACCTAGACAGAAGCACAAAGAAATGTACGCGAGTAAATAGATTTTGGAAAATTTCAAGCTAATGTAATTGATATGTGTAAGACTGTATTCTATAACCTCTGATTAGCTGAAACATGGAAAGGCTCATGAAGGCGCAAAAACATGAGAGATACATCTAGTATGGAGTTCACACAGTAAAATCTACAGTATGATAGATATTGCATCAACTGGCAAATGGGCAGTCCTATACAAAGGATTTTTAATTAAGTAAGCAGCATAGTAACTACACGCCATTCTTTTGAATCATTAAATCAACAATATGTGAGCTAACGGTGAAATGAGAGATTTATTGCAAATGTAATTTAGATAATGTCTAGAGTAGATATATTGCAAATTTTTAGAAATCTTCACAAATGCTATGCTAATAAACAATTAGGAGTAAGCCAATGCACAATATATATGAAGAAAATCTTTGAGCCCTCCTTCTAGCGCCATAATGTGGATGTGAAAATCTGCATATGGTTAGCATTTTAAAACCAAAATAATCCTCAACATCCCTATGAGATAATGAAACATGTTAGATATGCTAAGTAAGATATTAAAACAACAAGAAAAACCAAATAAGCATACAAACAACATGAATCAACTTCATCTCATAGTGGATTGGTGTCACATGTGCTAGTGACCCTTTCCCAATCCTTGATTGATAAGCTAGTGATGAAATTGCTATGGATATGGAGATGATAAATGGACAAGATCAGTTCTCAATGAGAATGACCTTGCATCAAGTTGTGTAGATGATGGAGTTGTGAAGAGATTGTGAAGGATCTTGATAAGAGATGAAGCCTCTATTTTAAGGATTTTCAAAATGCTAAGTGTGTAAGAGAGACCAATGTGGGACTAAGATTAGACAAATGAAAGGACACTTGTCAAGTCGTGATTGGTTGATGTATGTGCAAGATTTGGGAAGAGTGCCCATGAGAGGGAGAAGTTGAATTCAAGTTTTGCAATAAATTTTGAGAGGGGGACAAGAAAAACAGCAATAAATGCAATGTTGGAGGGACAAATCAACTTGTCATGTTGAGTGAAAATGGTGATTTAAATAAATCAATAAAGGGATTTATTTGTGCAAGTGGCATAATCTAGAGAATGCAAGTGGGTGAGATTAGCATTAGATTAGGATTAATTAGCTAGGATGATGATTAGGATGAGTTTGACCTCTTTGACTTAGATATTTGATTTATTTAAATTAAGAAGGATGGAATATGTATTATGATGGATGTTTGATTTATTTGATTAAAAAGGTTGATGATAAGATCAAGTTTGATTTATTTGATTTAAGCTGATGACTTTAGGAGATTGACAAATAAACTTGATTTATTTATTTGATGAGTGAATGTGATGCATAATGTCAATTTGACATGTCTACAATATGTATGTATGTATGTATGTATATATGTGTGTGTGTGTGTATGTATGACTTTAAATTTAATTATGTCTATCAACAAGTATAAATCTAGATATATACATTTGTAGTTAGGCTCAAGATAAATCACAAAAGTATTGTGTAGAACATAGGGGAAATTATCACTGAACTCCACATAGAAAATATTATAACAAAAGTAAAGTTATATGCAACTCGAATAAAATGGAAGACACATAAATAGCTACACATAGGCTACTCCCAAATAGCTAGCCAACAAAAAGGTGAAGGCCACATAAATACCTCAAATATAAATAAGTTAGACTATATACCAGAAGGGCCACAAATGCAAGCAAAGAATCTTTTCATTTTGCTGGATGCACAGGGAAAAGAGCCAACACAAGTGTCAACAACAAAAACTAAAAAAGGAAAAAACTTATGGGATTGGAACTTGAGGGTTGTCTAGCAACCTAGGGAGAGCTAGAGTCCACCAACATTGCTAGGGCTACTCTTTGAAAAGGCCAGAGCTACAACGTCGGTGGGTGGCCAGAAGCTCTTTTATGAAAAAAAATGAAGGCTTGAAGATTTCATTAAAGTAACAGAGTTTGATGAGCTCCATTCCCAATTTTTTTATTTCAAATTTTTTATCTTTCAAATTTTTTGTGGTGAGATTTACAATATGATAAAATATATATATATATGAAAAGGGCACATTTAGAGAACTCTTTGTAAATGATTTCAAAAAAAGTCTATGTTCTTCCAAAACAACCAACCTAGAACATACATTGTCTATTAGTGCAATCAATGTTGGCATCAATGTTCCATATAACAATTAAAATATAGCTTATCATTCCAAGAATGTCACAACAAAAATAAACATATGAATCAATATGTATCAATGTTGTTTGCATCCACTATGACATACATACATATCTACACATAAGGGAATACATTGTCCATCATTGTGATCAATGGGGTCATCAATGTTCCATACAACACTTAAAATATAGATTATCATTCCAAGGATGTTTGAGTATGTATCAATATTGTTTGCATCTAGTATGGTATATAGACATATCTACACACAAGAGAAATAAAGTGAAACACAACAAAACAAGGCATTGTCCAACACTCTGATCAATTGTGGCACCACTCTTCCCTCTAACATTTAAAATACAACCTATCATTCCCTATGTGTAGAAATGTATGTGTCCAATGTTTTGTATTGATGGTTGCAACACAATAAAACAATTAATCTTATACAGCTTTTCTTGTTTTCAACAAGGAATTGGTGTTTATTGTCCTCTACCCTTGGCTATATTGTTTCATTATCAACAAGGTATTGGAGGGGGAAAGAATTTATGATTCATGCCCTTTGTTCTGTGACAATGGTTGCAACACTAAAAAATAGTGAACATTATACAACCTATGTTGATTTCCATAACACATTCTTGATTGTTGCAATGTAGCCTAGGGTACATCATATCATTTTCGACAAGAGGATGTTGAGAAGGCTATATTGTTTCAATTTTAGATAAGGTTTTGTTTAGAAAAGACTATATTTTTTGTTATAATACAAATATTATTTGATTTATGGATTCCATGTATTGATTTTGCAACCATCACCCCATGCAAAGAAACCTTGGGAAACATAGAAAATATCTACAAAATTTTTGATAAGGCATTGTTGGGTCTCATTCTGTTGCTATATGTTACTGCGAATTTTTAGTATTTTATGGGGTTTTCCATTTGGGCCACTGTTGCAACCAATGCTTTTTTATTTATGGCCTAATTTTTTTGGTGATGGGTTGTAACACAATAAAATAGTTAATGTTATACAGTTCATGTTGTTTTGTCTTCTTTTGTTATGTGCCATATAATTTTCCCTATGTGCATATATGTATATTTGTGAAATTGGATGCAACCAATACTCATATCTACGATGGCCTATATATTAAGTGTAATAATAAACATTGATATCACCATTGAATACACTTGGTGGACAATCTATGCATGCCTGTGACAAAAGAGCACATAGATCACCCACCACTCTGACCAATGGTGAAATCAATGTTCCTTATTGCACTTACTATAAAACCTACCATTGTAATTACTTTTTTGAGGATGTAAGAAATAATAACTAAAAATTTGTATTTAACTTCAGTTTCACCAAACAATAAACATGGCGAGCAGTATATATGAATATTGGCTACATCTATTTTCACATACATACACATCTACACATGGAGAAAGAGAAATAAAGCACAACAAAAGTAAATCATAATTTTTGTGTTTATATATTTCCAAGCAATAGATTCCTACATATGCATCCAACACATGCAATACATATATATGCAGCAGCAAAGCAAAAACAACACCTATATATATACACATTGTTGATTGCACTCTACGAAAGACTTTACAATATTGTTGAAACCAATATTGTTTGATTTATGGTTTTCCTTTTGCATTTTCTTATGCTGCATGCCCCTTGCATGGAAATGATAGACAATGCAAGGGGAAAGTGTCAAGAGTCTACCCAAAATACGTGGTTTTTCCCTAAATGACAGACAACCATAGATGATTGTGACTTTCAATATTTATTGCAGCTAAAGATGGAAGACCACACAAGAGGGATTTGGGCTGCTACTTTTGATGAGGCTGCAAAAAGCTTATTGTAGATGTCAGGAAAAGAGCTATACATGTTGCAATATGATCCTTTTGCTGCAATGACTATTGATTCTGTTATCAATGGTGTAACCTACACCTAATTTATTTTCATTTGTGGGTTTCTCCATTTGGGTCATTGCTAAAACAAAATTTTGTTTATTTATGGCTTTCATCTTGTGGTTACAGTTGCAACAAAATAAAATAGGTAATGTTATATAGTCTATCTTTGATTCCATCAGGCATTGTTGATTATTGTTCTCTAGCTTAGGCTATATTATTTCAAATTTTTGATAAGGTGTTGTTGGAAAGCCTATATTGTTTCAATTTTTGATAAGTTTCTGTTGAGAAAAGAGTATATTTTTTTATGGGTTTGTTATTGTGACTTTTTGTCAGTTTCTTTTAATGGCTTCTGTTTTGTGGTGATGTTTGGAATGGAATGAAATTGTTAATGTTATTCATTTTTTTTTATCAATTGTTGTTGCCTAGATTGGGTTATATTGTCTCATTTATGAGAAGGCTCTGTTGAAAAGGCTATATTGTTTCAATTTTTGACAAGGAACTATTTCAGAAAGACTATATTGTTTATTAGAAGCAATATTGTTTCATTTGTTGTTGGAATTTTTGTGGCTATCATTTTTCATGGGTTTTGTGGTTATGGTTTAGCAAGGGTTTCATGTATTGTTGATTGTTGTTCTCTACCTTGTGCTATATTAGTTCATTTTGCATAAGGTTGTGGCTAGAAGGCTATATTGTTGCATTTTTGATAAGGTGTTGTTGAGAAAAGACTATATTTCTGCATCAGTTTGCTACTGTGATTTTTTTTATTTTGTGGGTTCCTCCATGTGGTCAGCTATTGAAATGAATATTGTTTGATTTATGCCTTGATTTTTGTCCCTATGGCTACAATGCAATAAAATAGTTAACCTTATATAGTTTATTTTTCTTTCAATAAGGCATTGCTTGTAGTCTTTTTTGTTTTCTTTTCCTATGTGCAGCTATGTATGTACATGAAATTACATGCACACAACATCCATATATACTCGACTTTACTAAAAAAAGAATTCACAACAACAAACACATGCATTTAACTAGTTATACATTAAGACAAAGGACACCAACTTTTAATGTTTAACAAAAAAGATACACTTCTTTTATTTTGTACTATTTATGTCGCTTAATATTTGTGTGGTCTAGTTATATAGCTATGCCACCCTATTTAACACATGTATTAGAATTTACAGCTGTTAAATTCCCTTGCAACCATCAAGAGCACATGAAAAGCATAAAAGAAATTATATTCGTTTGAACAACGCCTTATTAATAATTCGCCACTGTAGCCAAAGCCATAGAGCAAGACTTCACTATGCCTTATGGACGACAACATAAACTATAAAACATGCACTATTTAATTGCATTAAAAAAATGAAGCAATATAACCAAAGCAAAAGAACAACAGTCAACAATGCCTTATGGAAAACAATATAAACTGTACAATGTTGCAACCATAACCACAAAACACAAGCCTTAAATGGAACAATAATGGTTTCAACAACAACGTAGAAAATTCTCTATTGAATATCACTTTATCAAAAATGACCATATACACACATACACTCCCACACATATAAACATTCAAATAGTGAACACCAATTGTCTAGATATAACACTATGTGGCAATCCAACCACACAAGAAGCAAACAACCATATTGATATGAAAAGATCGACATATTTATATACAAATAAACACATAACCTAAAAGATACATGTAGAAAATACATATGCAAACATACACACTCACACCGTAAATGGAACAATAATGGTCTCAATAGAAAACTAGGGAATTATTTTTTCCAATAGAAACTTATCACAAAGCAAACAATATTTCCAATGCTATAGAGCAACATTCAACAATGCCTTATGGATAACAATGTAAACTATAGGACATATAATACTGTACTACAACTCAAATATGAAACCGTATAGCCAAAGCTAGAGAACATGTAGAACCCCTCCATTTTTCTCTTTTTGATCGAACAGTGTTCTTCTATGTATGCTTTATTTCTATTAGCACTTTGACTATGGTACTTGGTTACTTTTGACTGCTAACTATTAAGCGATGCGTATGTTATATTTTGATGTGATGGAATTTTACTCTAATGTTATCATTACGACATGTTTTGAATTAGCTTAGTAGATATGTAATTAATGATGCTTATGCTTTTGATTATATTGTTAATGTTAGACTCAGCAGTTAGAAATTTTGTATTAGTGAAGGGGATGGGATTGTCTCACTCGCTTGCAAGTGCCCTATGATTCTGAGATTTCCTCTTCACGATGTGTTTTATTATATCATATATATATGCATGTTTGATATACTCTTTGCTCACAGGTTGACAGGTACAGGACATCAACTCCACCTAATTTCATAGGTTTGAGTGTGTCCATTGACCAACAGTAATTGATTGAGAGATAGTAGCTAGGTTTTTGTGACAAGTCATCACCCTAGTCATAGTGTGTCGTCGGGTTGTAGTCAGGTTTAGTCATTTTAATGTTGTCCATTTCACCTTGGTTTTTATTTAATTTCAAATTATAAAGGTTATTAAATGGCTTATGTAGTTAAAATGATGATTAAATATATCTAGTTGCAATGTTGAAATGTTAGTTATTTTATTGTTTAATTTAATTTAATTAATAAAATAATCTAATCTTAGGTTAGATTTAGTTTATTGATTAATTAAGTTAATGGTGATAAATTGAATTAAGTCAATTGTTTTGGCATTATTGGATATTTTGATTTAAATTAATAAAATAAAATAAATGAAAATCATGTTTTAAATTGCACTTTTGGAAAATAGTGTAAAATAATTTTCCTTTTAAAAAAGTTAAATAACTTTTTTGTTGAAAAGAGATTTTTTTTAAATATATGAAAAATCCATTTTGAAAGTAATTTTGATTTAAATTTTAAAAATGAAAATATCTCCAAATTTGTAATAAATTTGGTGGATGGGATATTTTTAGGGGTTTGACTAAATTTGGGGAAACTCTATGTGAGCATTTTCTGGGCATTTCATTTTTGGGAATGGGAATTTTGAATTTGTGCAGACAAAAAAAAAGATTGGAAAAAGAAGAGAAGAGGAAAGGATTTGTTATGGTTTTTTTTTGGATTTGAAGAAGAAGATTGGATTTCTTGGATGAGCTAGAAACAAAATAAGGTTTGAAAGCACCATTGGCAATCTTTCAAGCTTTGGAGAAAAAAATAGGTTTCTTTCTATGATTTTCGTTTTCATTTTGAAAGAGTTTTCAAATTTTTGTATGCTATTGGAAAAGATTTAAACTTTGTTTGGTTTGGAAGCAAAACCCATGTCAAGCTTGCTTCAAAAAATTGAAAAAACCTCTCTTGAAAGCATGAAAAAAAAACAAAGAAAAAATTCCAACAATAGAAAATTGAAAGATGCACAAAAGAAATTTCCATTTCAAATTAGAAATTAGAATTTATACTTGCAAATTATTTTGCTGTGTATTTTGTTCTGTAGGAAAAATTTGCACAATTTCTCTATAAAACAATGAAAAATTTATATGCATATATATATTCGGTTATATATATATATATGCATATATATAACTGAATATATATATGCATATATATAACCAAATATATATATATATATATATATTCGGTTATATATATTCGGTCATATATATGCATATGCATATATATATATGCATATATATATTTATATATATTCGATTATCTATATGCATATATATATATATATATATATATATATATATATATATGTATTGAAGTTATGCTTATGTTGTGAATTTCTTTTTTTGTTCCCAAAAATTTTTATTTTCTGGCAAAACCGCTTAGACCAGGCACTGGCCACACCCTGCCCGCAGTTCTTTTAAATGGTTGTTTTTATTTTTTATTTTTAAATTTTATTAATTATTAAATGTTATATATATAATATAATATAGATATTATATATAATAATTATATATTATATAAAATATATATATTTTATATGTATATATATTATGTATTTTTAAATAATTTAGATGGTTGATTTTAAATAGAAATATTTAAATAATAATTATATATATAAATTTGTATATACATTAAGTATATACTTTTATATATATTTAATATATATGGGTATTTAAATATAATTTATTTTAAGGTGATTATTTCATTATCGTAGTTGAAATAAAAATTGATTTATTTAATCAAATGGTTTTATTAAACAAGTTGATTTTGATTATTTTGTATGATTAAGAAACACAACATTAAATCATTGGTTTTAAATTTCTCAAGGTTGTGAATTAAATTCTATTTATTTTTGAATAATTACAAGTAGCGTTGATTGAGTTGATTGGATTTAGGAAATCCTAACATTAGTTTATTTAATTCCCTAAAATGCTTTCTAGTGATGTTCTTGTTCATTCTCAGTGTTGGGCAATTGTGTCAATTGTTATTTTGATAAAAGGGGAAAAATGGGTTTTACAGGGACCCGGAACCACAAAGTTTACAAAACAGAAGAAAGGACACAAAAAGTCCAACCTAAAAATACTAGCTACTCAAAAAAAGAACAGTAGCAACCACAAAAGACAAACCAAAAAGGTCAGACCAGAAAGGACTGCAAAATGATAAAAAAATACCCTGACCATTAATTCAGAGTCTTGAAAACAGACTCCGTCTTTGCCTCCAAATTCTGCATATCATTGACACCCTTTTTAAAAATTTGTATCATCTTCAGAGTAGGGGGGCCTTGCGCTTCAGATTGGCTCTGGTTCTTTTTGAGATACTCGCATCCGTATCCTGGATTTTTTCCTCTATTTCCTCCAGATCCATGACCAGATACCCCTGCTGGGCTTTATTAAGCTTTTTAGTCATCACGTTTATGATGATGGCATTCTGTCTTGCCATATGGTTGTTTTGCTCAGCGATGGTTTTAATGTTGTTCCTTATATTCTCAAACTTGGAATCAATATCTCTGTTACTGTGACCTAGAACCCCACTATCCACATCTTTCTTTTCAGTCTCTGCAATCTTAGCACCCAACTCATCAATTTTGCTTTGAAGGGCCCAATTTTTTTATTTTCAGCTCATTAATTTCAAAGAAGGTCCATTCCAAATGTTTGAAATGGGACTTAGAATTGGTTTTGGCAAGGTTCAGAACATGCCAAGAGCGCTCCTTTCCAGAATTAGGACAAATTTTCTCGGGGTTAGGAATAACAGGGGAGTCATCATTAGCATGTTTATCCAGCAAAGGATCATCGCTGAGCTCAGTTTTGTTGCCATCAGACTCCTCTAAATCAGAAGATTCTTCAGAGTAGGAAACAAGGCTTTTGGCCTAGGGTTTCTTATCATTAGGAATGTTCATTGGGTAGGGGCTATTATGCTCAAGCACGACACAGACTTTTCCAGAAAGGGGAGTATGGTTTTTGTTCCCAGAAGGGATAGCGTGCATTCTAAGGAATTTCCTAGCCGGACTAGAGTTAGGCAGATACTCTGAGCCATTGGGCTCAGTGTCATCACTCTTAGAGTCAGGGATAGTTTCCTGGATAGTAGGGGTAGGCATTTTTTGGAAATGTTCAACTATCAACCTTATTAACCCAGTGTACAGGATGGGGAATCTTTTAGGGTTTTTCTTGTTATCCTCCAAACTTTTCTTCAAGGAGCAGTAAAAATAATAGGGGATAGAGACCCTAACCTTGTAGCGAAAGTGGTTGAGAAGAGCAAAGTGGTAGCCATAAACTCTGGTGAAACGCCCATCCAGCATGATGTACTCCATAATAACCCGCAATTGTGTCAGTTGTTATGTAAGCCTTCCAGATTGGGTTTCCTTTGAGGTTGGGTGTAATAACCCTTCGTGTCGATTGGTCAGGACTTTTGTGTGTGCTTCATTGATTACTGTGTTATTTAATTGTGTGAAAAATATCATATGTTAGAAATCATGCTTAAATAACTAATTAAATCATAAGTGATTTCCAAGGTTATTTAAAATATGATTAGAAATTAAAATAATGATCAATTAAATTGAATCAAATGATTTAGATCAAATAATCAAATTAAACTAATTTGTTAAAAGCACAAGTGATATTATTAGATAAATAGATGAACAAAATAATCTGGAAAAGAAAATAATAAAAAGGAAGGCAATTGGAAAATGGAAAGTGAATAGTTTATTAATTAAATAAATCGTGATAAGATTTTTGGGAAGTGTAAAAGACAAGAGAAGCTGGAAAGAACTTCACCTATCAAGCAATTGGAAGTTGAATGGTTCCCTGAGGGGAGTGGAAAAGACACCATGAAGCAAATTAGATAAGGAGGACGAGGGTGATGATATGAAGATCCTTAGTTTTCGAACATGAATCTAGTCTACAAGAAAATCTTTTAATGACATTTCTTGGATTGAATAAAAAATGGGGGTTTGCGGGTTCGAAGGGTTGTTCCTTCTATTATGGATTGTTCGGCATAGGGTTTCGTTCCAGTCCACATTGATTTGCAACGTCCATTGAAATCTCTTGTCAACGCTCTCTTGACCAAAGTACAATCTTCTTTTCCCTTTATACTTTTGATATGTTGTGTGCAAATTGTAGATCATTCTGAAGGTTCAAAATTGCATGTGCATGCTGAGAATTTGATTTAGATTTATACGATGTGGTTTTAAATTTATAATCATATGTTGTGGTTTCAATTTATATTCATATTTTATGTGAACCTCAAACACGCACACCAGGTGATCAACCATAGATGTAATGAAACTAAGGTTACTGATGTGTGGAGCTACGCACCCCTCAGCCGCTAAACCATCATGACTGCATGCGCCAGGACACTTGCAAAGCTTATAATGATAGGATGTGTTCTGGAACTCTTCATTAATTCAAATATTTTGAGAGCTTCCTTGCGAAATCCCTTTCATTTCCTTCATTCTAATATAGCACTGCCTGTGGTAGATTTAATTTGCAGAATTTAAATAAACTCTCTGAATTCTTTGGCAGTCTGTCACAACCGCGCATCTGAACATATAGGCAGTTTAAAGGTTTAAATAACTTGCTCAATTCTTCTGACAATCTATTGCAGTTGTAGCTCTCGAAAATAAACATTGTCAATGTACTAACATGGTGAAGTTCATCTTCCAGCAGAAACGCGTCCAATTCAGAAAAGAAAAAAAGTTGTACATTAGTTCTCCATCTCTTAAGTCACGTATTTGCACCTCATATGTCTCTTTATCTCCTGTCTTGTGAATCACCCTTGAGATTTGATAATAATTCAAGTAGATGGCGTTATCTCCAAATTCCAATATTCACTTCCTAATATTCTTGGCAACCTGTCGCAGCACTTAAACATGGTAGGGTGGATAGATTTAAATAAACTCTGTGATTCTATTCTCAGAATCCCAAATATTATTCATAAGGCCGAAGAAAATTGGCTTCCACGTGTTTTGAAACCGTAACCATCTCAAAATTGGAGGAAGCTTGGGTTGTGTGTCTTCACTGATGCCGTCATTGAGCAGATTGTTCAGGCGAAGAAATTGAGGACCAATGAGCAGATTATGTAATTCTCTTGGTCTGCGCAATGTTTCAAGCCTTTGCCAATTACCTCCGTTCAGTCGAAGCTGAGAGAAATTGATGTTATTGGTTACAGTGTTTAGATGAGCTCCTTCTCATAATCTGGTAATCTAAATTTATATAGTCTCCCTGTTACCATTGGCAACCTATCACCGCTGCAGAATTTATTCTTAGGAGAGGGTACAGATTTAAATAGCCTCCCTGAAACCATTGCCCTTGTTCAGCTGCAAATTTTAGAATTGCATAGGGGTAGTAAATTAAATAACTTCTCTGTTTTCATTTGTCAAATTGTCTTAGCTGCACCCATTTTTGAATTATAATAGGAAGTTTAAAGGTTTACAATAATCTCTCTGATTCTGTCATCTCTCTTATTTCATTGTCAACCTGTCACTGCTTGGTAGTCAATATAGTTTGCTACTTTTCCATTGCTAGTTATGGTGGCTTGTGATATTTTGGGTTATTCTATTAATTGTTATTCCCATAAAAACATTCTCATATTCCTTTTTTATAAATTTTATTTAAATTTTATGTGGAGAGTTTAAAAATTAAGCCCTTACACTATAAACATTAGTTTACTTTACATAATCAAGCTTTGTAAATATATGTATTTGTAAATCTAGTAGTTATGCATTAAATGAGTATCATTTAGTAATTCTCCTTTAGTCTCTCTAAACTTCATGTTGAGGGAATGATTTTATTTGGATGGTTTAGGAAATTTATATGCTTAGTTGATCAAAAGTATAGGAATGTAATGTTAGGTTTTTTTTCATATAGGTCTATTTCCATGTTTTCTTGGTTAAACTCTTAATATTTTTAAGGGTAGTTGGTTACTTAAATAAAGATAAATAAAGTTAAGTTCCCTGGACATTGAAAATTGAATGAAGTTTATTTCCATTATTTGATTAGAAGATTAAGAATTTTAGGATATTATAATTATCACGATTATTATGGATTACTCTTTGTTAATTGTAGGTGAATGTTGTTATTTTATAACCCTTGGAGTAGAATGGTAAGATTAGTGTGTAAGCTAAATAACTAGGAAATTGTATTATGATTGTCTCAAATATTATTAATATCCGAGGGAAATAATCTTTTAATTATTATGAGATTAATGATAAGGAATATTGTGGAATGTAAAAATATGTCTTGAGATATTTACGATAAGTGATTTTAGAGTTCCCTTATTTATTTTTAAATTAATTATTTTTGAACAAATGGATAAATTGTTTTGATTGGTCATTGATCTTTTAGGGGTAATTTGGTGTATCCTATTTGTGGTGTCCTCTTTGGAATTTCTTGGCTCAGAAGTGATTGCATTATGTTGGGTGCGTGTCGATTTATGTGTTATTTGACAAATCCTTTCATTGTGACTTATTCTTGAGTTGACGTGAGTTGGTGATCTTCTTTAAGTTAAGTTGTGTTGCTATTCATTTATCCTTACATGGTGAATTCTTGGTTGGTTTGAGTTAAGGGGGTTTTGTGGTGGAATATTTTGGATACTAAAGTGATGATTTGGTTGTAATAAGTTTATGTTTCTTATTTAATGCAGTCTTCCCACTTTTATTATTTTGGTGAAACATTAAATTATATTGTGTCATGTTTGTTGATTTTATCAAACGTCATTTGTTTACCAACTATATAGGTATCTTGTAAGGAGAAAATTGAGGTCTCCCGTGGAATACCTAATTGGTGGCTTGTGGTTTTATTAAGTGATTTTGTTGAATTCAAGGTTGATTTTCTTTTGCGTTTCCCTATTTGAGGTGACACCATTGTTACTTACTTTGTGTAGCTTTTTGGAGTTAATCCCATATTTGAAGGAAATTTAATCCTTGTATTGGAATTATTTGGGAAAAACTTGTGTTGCTTCATTTTACCCTCGATTGTGGGTTTTTCATTCTTTTTGGCTTCCAGAGGCTTGAGTTGATTTTCAATTGATGTTCTCTCTTTATGTGCCCTTGATGTGGCAAGTGTTTTGGTATTATTATTTTGAAAGGGTTGTACGAGAATTGTTGAGACTCTAATGTTGTACTTATTAGCGAGATGGGTAATGCCTCGCACGCTTTTATGTTGTAATTCCTTGTTCAAGTTATGATGGTACAACCCTTGATTGTTCTTGGTTTTAGTTTGATGTTGTTGGGTCTCTAGGGAGAGTGGCTCCTCGTGGGGGCCGGTGCCCCGTTTAAGGGGAAGAGACCAGGATAACCCACGAGTGAGTTAGTAAATAAGTGAAAACCTAATAATTAACTTAGGTGGGTTGGGTAGTAATATCATTGCAAGATTTTAAAAATGGATGCCTCGTCTTCATTAGTGCTACTGTAGACTAATGGAAGGCTGAGAAGGCTGTGGTTGGCAAGGTCGTGACCTCATCCTCACGAGAGGTCTACGGCTCCGCATGAGTCACCCTATGGACCGGCACCTCCAGCTGGGAGGAAGAGCACAGGACAGCCATAGATGGGACCAGTGCCTCCAGTTGGGAGGAAGAGCACAGGACAGCCCATGTAGGACTATGCGATGACACTCTCCCCTAGTTGCCCATGTGTTTTACTTTATTGTGGGATATTGGTTAAGTTTGTTGTTTATATTGACTTAAATCGATTTATGATTATTGTCTTAACACATCTTTGGTGTACTTTGTGGTTTTGGATGATCTCATTGATATTGATGACTTGTACTCTTTTGGTATTGTGATATGATGTGATTGTAATTGTTTAATTGCAATTTGGAATTGTATTATGTTGATTTGGAAGTGTTCCATGATCATTCTTTGGTTACTTGTTATTGGTCATTGCTTTGGTTTACGTGATGAGATTTATGATTTTTAAGTTATTTTAATGGATGTTGTGGATTATGTCTTTGTAATTCTTGAGTTTTATGATACTTTTATATGTTGTTGAGCCTTGTGGTTCCCCGTTCGGATGTTCTTGGTTGAGGACTCTTATTGTCAGCTCCTAGCACGGGGGGTGGGTCTTCGGACTCACACGGTCGGGTGGAACATGCTAAGCACCCCATTGGGTCCCCAGTCGAGGATCGAAAGGTGTAGATTGGTGTCGTTGCAGCGACTCCAGAGTTGTATTTGTCTTGGAGCCAGTTATGATTCTTTTACTTGTATCATGTTATCTTGTGTATGGTTTCCATTTATGTTGGAAACACTTTTGTATCATTGTACTTCTTAATCATTGTACTATAATGTAATGTTAAACCCAATGTGGTTATTGGCCATGGCAGTTATTATTGTGTTGAGTTAATTATGTATATGTTGTATTTACTCAGATGGTTTCTTATCATTGCTTTATCATGTATGTGTTCTATTTGTTAATGTTTATTTTGTTATGGATTATATCTTTGGCTTTTAGTCTTTATTGTTGTTATGTGGATCTAAGTCGCGTAATGACTCCTCATGTACCCCAAAGGATGTATGTGCTAATGAATATATTTACATGAAATTTATGTTATGTATTAGTGTGTATCACATGTAGGTTATGTTTACTTTAAAAAAAAAATTTGTGCAGTAATTATGGTTTAATTGTCCTTCGGGGTTCGCACGGCGGGGCGTTACATTGGGGGTTGTCATATTGCCTTGGGTAGTGTGTCTAAATGTACCCAATGTTATACCCAGTTATCAGGAACAAGATGTGTGGACTTTATGTCTTGTATAGGGAGTCATTCTCCTTAGGTCACACTTGTGTACCCTTGGGTGTGGATTTGTTCCACATGTTGTCTTAGAGGAGTGGCTTGCAATGAGGGCCGACACACAAAGTGGTGTTAGGGTAGCTCTTTGCAAGTTAGTTAATTCAGTGATAACGTAAATAAACTTATTAGAAGTTTAGGTTGCATCAAACACTTAACAAGATTAATTTTGCCTCGCTCATGGACACAAGGGCTTGTATAGACTTGGGATGAGACGAGAAGGCCTGGAATGGAAAGATCATTGTCTCGTCTCTATGAGAGATAACTGATTTTGCATTGGTTTGCATGAGGGGCCGATTGTCATGAGAGGTTTCCAGGATATCCCAAGATGGGGGCCGAGACCTAGGAAGACTTACTAGGACATCCCATGTGACATTGTGATGACACTTCTCTTAAGTCAACAATATGCTTGTATCAGTGATGCAATTGAATATTTAACTCTAGAAGCATTGTAGCCATTTTGTTATGTGATGTTGTACTTGTATTTAATTTAGTTCAGTACTGTGTAGCCTGTGTCTAGAGGTATATGGTCTTTCCTAGGAATCCTTGTTACTATCTCCTAGCATGGGGGGTGAGCCTTCAGGTATCACATGGTTGGGTGGAACATGCACCTTAATCCATTGGGTCATCTTTTTGTTCATGTGGATGAGGCTTCCAATTGGAGAGCTTGTGGGATCCTGTTACTTTCATGCTTTATTCTTTTCAGTATTATTGTAATTTTATTACCCCTCATTTGTATCGAGGTGGAAGATGTAATTTGTAACCTTTTTTATTGGATTTACCTCATTTGGGGAATGAGACTTGTAATCATATTGTAAATTATCTTATTGGAACATGCGGCATCTCTTACATTTGGATGTAATTTTATCATGTATGGGATGTATGCGAATTTAACTTGTCAAGTAATTATATGTTATGGTTTCAATTCATGTTTCTTGTTTGGGTTTAAGTAAACTCAGTCTCATAACCTTAGGGGATGTTGGAAATGGGTAGTGAACTTGCATGTTATTTTTACTTAAGCAAAAAAAAATTATTCCATTTGAGTAGTTAATTGCAACTTCCCCTAGGTTTGCGTGGCGGGGCATTACAGAACAACATTCAATAATGAAATATAAATATTGAGAATAGAAAATACCAGTTGTGTAGATATAAGAGTATGTGGCAATCAAACCAGACAAGAAGAAAACAACATTTAATATTGTAATTCAAATTGAACATGAAACAATATAGCCAAAGCTAGAGAACAACACCTTAAATGAAACAATAATGGTTTCTACAACAACCTAGGGAATTATTTTTTTCTATAGGACCTTATTAGAAAGAAAATAATATAGCCATAGGGAAATGCCCTAGAAAAAATTGTGTAGGAATTTGCTATGTTTTCTAAAGCTTTAAAAGGAATCTATTACTTACAACCATCACCACTACATGGAAACCATACAATAATTAATGCCAATGCCATTTCACTAGCCTTCTTTATCAGTGCGACAAATGCTTTTTATTTAAAAATCAAAAAATAATTTGCCACCTTTTTCCCAACCACGCCAAATAGAAGCCATAAATGAAACAATATAGCCTAAGGTAGACAACAAAAATCAACAATTCCCTATGCAAAACAACATGAACTACATAACATTAACTATTTTAATGCATTGCAACCATCGCCACAAAACGAAAGCCATAAATGAAATGATATTGGTATCAACAATCACCTAGATGGGGAAAGCCGCAAAACACTAAAAATCATAGTAACAAACCCATGCAAAACCATCACCGAAAAAGTCAAACCATAAATCAAACAATATTGGTTTGAACAAACTATGTAGTCTTTTTTCAACAAAACCTTATAAAAAAGGAAATAGTATACCATAAGCTAGAGAACAACAATCAACACTACCTTACAGAAAGCAATGCAACTTGTATAACATTAACTATTTCATTGCATTGAAGTCATCACCAAAAAATATTGCTTTCAACAGTGACCTGGATGAAAAATGCACAAAACAAAAAAAGCTCATAGTAACAAACGGATTCAAAACCTTCACCACAAAACATGAACCATAAATAAATCAATATTGGTTTCAATAGCAACCCAGATGGAAAAAATCACAAAAAACACACGAGATCAACTACTTTGCAACCATTCACACAAAACGGAAGCCATAAATGAAACAATATAGCCTAGGCTAGAGAGTTGCAACCAAACCCACAAAACAAATGCAATGAATCAAATAATATTGGTATCAATAGTCACCAAGATGCCAAAACCCATAAAACATAAAAAATCACAATAACAAACCCATACAAAACCATCATCGCAAAAGTTGAACCATAAATCAAACAAATTTCATTTCAACAAACTATACAGTCCTTTTCCAACAGAGCCTTATTGAAAGTGAAACAATATAGCCTACGCTAGAGAACAACAATCAACACAATGGAATAATATTGGTTTCAAGAGTGACCCAGATGAAAAATCCCACAAAAAACACATGAATTCAGAGTAACAAACCAATGCACAAACAAACAATATTGCTTTCCACCCACCGTGACTACACAAAAACCATAAACAATATTGGTTACTGTTGAAATAATATTCCACTCAGCTCCCTTCGGGTTCCCCTTTTTTTTCGCATGTTCATGATGTGCATCCCTCGCTTCGCAACTTTGGCAAGCGGCTCCCCTTTTGGCTCTTGTGATGCTGCGCTGAGCGCCCACGTGTCACGCCTGCGGGGTTTTTCATTTTCTGTTGCTTTATGTTTACCACGGAATGCGAAGCAGGGCCCACATCTCTATACGTGGCGGTGTAGCGCAATCTTTCCCTAGCAGGAGTAGAGTATGCTGCGGCGGGCTGCGAAGGACTTCTATTGGCCTTCTTTATTTCCTGGCGTGGCCCACCCTCGCTCACGTGTCAGCGGTTCGCGGCTTTTAAAACAACTGCAGGGACGAGAGCACCACGGGCTGCGAAACGCGGCCACGCGTCTTTCGCCCCCTTTTTATGCGGCCTTTCCCCTTTTTCAAAGTAGCCTCCGTCCCCTGAACACGTGTCACTTCTCCACAAGCTCCCGGTCACTGGAGAAGGATTTTTCATTCGGGCCGCGGTTTTCTGCCACGTGCCTTACATCGATTATCAAAGCAAGCTGTGAGATGGCCGAGCGGGACGGTGTCATTGACTGCTGCTTGCCATGGTTCTCTAAGGCGGTGGACGACACTCGTCGCTTCGAAGCCTGGTTGGGACCACTGCCATCATTTCAAAAGGGCACGCCTATAACTAACCAACTGGATGCTGTACCCTGATTGGCTGCTCTCATAACGGCATTGGGAATATTCTTATCCGGGCATCATTACGGGGGATTGTGGAATCATTCTGTTACAACTCTCCAGGCGGCGGGATTTTGCTCTCCGGCTATATATACTCCCTCTGTTGAGGGAAAATGGTCCAAGATTTGACAGGAAGAATACTGGTTTTAGCAAGAGACGCCAGGCCTCTTTTGCATGTTTAATTGCAAGATACTTTCAGACTGTGCCTATTGTTCGGCCTTTCTGCTTTTTATGTCTTGATTAAACTGTGAACTGTGCTTTTTATTGTCTTAAGCATTTCATTTGAGGAGATTTCTATATATTGAACACAAACTTGCTGGTCTAAATCATGTCTTAATGACTCTTCTTAGCAGTAAGAATGTATGCGATACTGTTTTATGTCAATTGAATGAACTGTTTATGCTATTGCTTTAAGCTTCCGGTGTTTTGGAACATATCAGTAACATTCAGGCCCTTGAGTCTATGATTTATCGTGCCTATCAAAAAGCTTTGGCGCATCGCCTTAGATTAATATTTGTTTCATTATATCTGCTTCCTTTCCCCTTTCCAAAAACCATTATATAGAAGAAGCCGGCTTCTTTAAAATCCGGAGGTCACTCAGTTTGGCGCAAAGGGGTCCCCCTTGAACTGAGTTTCCCATAAAGGCACTGTTATCCCGTCAATTTTTGGCGTCAACAGTTTGTCCTTTTTTCTGGCACGCCCGGTGGGACCCAAACTAATGAAATCGTCTTCTAAAAGGGTGTATGAGCCATCGGCCTGTAACTAGATCCCAAACTGCAAGTAACCCAGGTTTACTAGTGCCTCCATCCAGGACAGTCCAGACCGCAAATCAGTTAGTAACCGTTCCATTCCCACCACCCTTTCCTCTCACCATGTTGCCGGCCGCGAACAAAAATTATGTAGCATGGGATGCTAGGAGTCCCCTTGTAGCTCCGGTAGCACCTGCTGTTTGGGGTGCCATTCCAGTTTCGGCCCTGAAAGCTCTTCCCAAATTCGCCAGAGATAACACAAAAATGCCAGCAGAACATTTGCAGGATGTAGCAGATGTATGCCTAGTACATGGTATCACGGCGCAGAATGTAGCCCTGAGGCTCCTTGTTGCATCCTTCAAAGGCAAGGCCCTGGAGTGGTACCAAACACTGACTCCTAATACCATTCGCACTTGGGATGACCTCGGAGATCCATTCTATGAAAGGTTTTCAAATGACGGAGATCGTTCTTCGCTATATTATCAGTTATCCGTCATCAAACGAGCACCCCAGGAGGCTCTGACGGACTTCAATGCCCGATTTCACTCGAGTTGGCGGAGGATTCCCGTGACCATCCGCCCTACCCCAGATTTGGCGTTCATGTTCTATCTGAAGTCCATCAATCCCGACATTTCTATGATGATCAAGTCTCTGGGAGGAGCTACTCTACCAGATGCATATGCCACCGCTATCAAAGCAGAAAATCACTTGATAGACTGCGGAAAATTGCCTCCTCGACCTGTTATGCCGATATTTCCTGAGATATCAAACGTGGCACAAGAGGTGGCATCGACCAGTGCGCCAGCGACTCCCCAGTCAGCGTACTCATATACAGCCGCTCCTGAAAACTTGGCCTCTACATCAAGTTCTCCGAAGAATGAAATGGGCGACCTCAAGGAGATGCTACGGACTATGGCGAATGATATAACAACACTCAAGCAGAATCAAGCAATGCCTCCGCGGCCTGCGTATCAGAACTACCAAGGTGGGCGGCCTACCTATCAGCAGAATCAATATCAGAATGCGCATCGCACTAACTCACCAACGGCGGCTGCCAACCAAATAGTTCCGGTGCCTACGCCACTGGCAGGAGCGTCGCCAAGCTCTAGCAGAGAATTAACCGCGGGACAAAATAATCTTATTGATGACATCAATCCATGGTGCTTCCCTTGCAACGATGCGCATATGCCCCGAAATTGTCAGCGTGGCAACTTACAACAAAGGATAGCAGAGCAACGTAGCCAAGGGATTGCGACAGAGAGCGAAGAATACGAATATGCCCCGGCAATGGAGAATGCGGTCCTTACCGCGCAAATACAAGGAATGTCCCTGGAGCAAGAGTCCGACATTGTTCCTGATCATGCGCTCTTCTCATGGATGGAAGACGAGGAAACGGTGTTTGCGAATGACACGTCCACTGCCGAAACGCCGCGGGTAAAGTCTGACTATAATACACGCTCCAAGAGAAGATTCACCGGTGAGGCCGTGGTTTCACTTTCGGACAATCCGCAGTGCAAGGACGTTTCAGATCAAATTCCTGGTGGCCCGACCGAATCCTTGTCTCCTCAACGGCGGAAGGAAATTATTATAAGAAAAGCCAAGGAGCAGAAATCTCCGAGCTCCTCATCTCTTAATGTGGTGGAGCAGTTGAAGAAATCACCTGCTAATATGTCTTTATGGGACATTCTAGCTATTCCAGAGCAGAAGACCATACTCCAAAAAGCGCTTCAGCAACAGATGGACCCAACACTAACCGAGCCTTTGGCCAGTACCGAGGCGGTTTATCAAATGCCACCAACTAAGGTTGTCGCAAACAAAGCGATGGAATCCCCTGTGGAAGGCGGAGGTAGGCCAAAACCTCAACCCTTCTTCTTAACTCTCATTATAGGGGAGAAACTATTACACAACGCTATGATTGATTCTGGCGCTAGTACCACGGTTATGCCAAAACTAATAGCCGAAGCCTTGGGACTCAGCTACGAACCTATGAAGAAAGGGGTGATGCAGCTAGATGGAAATAAGGTTGATACTGTGGGTGTCATCAAAGCACTTCCGTTGACTCTATTTGCCTGCCCGAGTATCACGGTCCCGCAAGATACAGTGATCATAGATGTTCCGCCAATGTTTGGTCTTTGCCTTTCTCGAGAGTTTACTTCAAAGGTGGGCGGCTATTTGTCTTTAGATTGGTCACATCTAATACTTAGGACCAAACATGGCGCAAAGATGAAGATAGAATCGGAGGCTCTGCATTCCGAACATGTGGCGAACGAGGCCCTGATTAACTTTGAAGTGGCACATACCTCCATCACCAAGCAAGACATGTACAATGTTGAACTGCTGGAGGAGGAGAATGTCAATGGAGACCGAAGTGATAGCGAAGACGCTCTGTTGAGTGAACATATAAATAATGATCCCTTCGGTAATTATCATGCTACCGGTTTAGGCACATATGTGATCTATGACGAAGACCAAGTTCTTCCGAAGGTCGTCAAAGAGCCCGACGATGACCAAGTAAGTGAGCTGTGGACATTATATTTTGACGGTGCAAGGAGCAAAGTTGGAGCTGGAGCAGGGATATGTCTAATATCCCCATAGAATGAAAAGTTGTTGAGGGCCTTCCGATTCCAGTTTGCTTGTTCAAATAATGAGGCTGAATATGAGGGTCTAGTCCAAGGTCTAAGCCTAGCGGAACGAATGGGTATCAAACAATTGATTGTATTCGGAGATTCGGAACTGGTAGTTAATCAGGTCCGAGGAGTCTCAGCAGCAAAGAATATCCGCATGAGATCCTATCGGCATCGAATCTGGGACCTTATAGAAAGTTTTGAAGCTTTCAACATCGACCAAATTCCACAGAACTCCCGGAATGGCCCGATCTGGGGCCACTATGGCGATGGCCGAGACTCGGTTGATCACATCTCCGACTTGTTTGAACAGAGCATTTGAATCGATGTAGATTTGGAGCCATCGATAGGCGAAAAGATTTGACGGGGCGTCGGTCGCCGCCTGTTTCTTCAGGCTTTAAGAGTTTGCAGTCGCTCCAGCCAAGGTAAACTACTGGGAACCTAATAAATTTGAAGTGTCAACCGGCTTAAGAGGATACGGTGAAAATTTTTTTTGATTGTAGTGACACCCGAAATGATAAGCGGAAGTTCGTGGCGGAAAAAGGTGATTATGAGAATCTTCGGGTCTCCGATGACAGGAACCTTCGGGTCGGAAAAGATGTCTCACAGCAAGATAGAGAAAGGCTTATGAATTTCTGTGAGAAATATGGAGTAGTAGCCTGGTCCTACGATGATTTGGAAGGTTATGATCCTGGTATCATTCAACATACTATTGAGCTAACAGAAGGTGCAAAGCCAATCCGACAGAAACAGCGGCCGGTCAACCCTAAAGTTGAAGCCTTGATGGCACAAGAGCTAACCAAGCTCATTGAGTCGCGTATTGTTTTCCCAATTAAACATAGTACTTAGGTATCAAATCTGGTACCAGTCCGAAAGAAGAATGGTGATATACGCTTATGCGTAGATTTCCGAGACCTAAATAAAGCATCTCTGAAGGACCACTATCCCTTGCCTTCTATGGAGTCGATCCTCCAAACTGTCGCAGGATCAGAAATGTTCTCTCTACTGGATGGCTTCTCTGGCTATAACCAGATTCGAGTAAGAGAGGAAGATCAGCACAAGACTACGTTCACCACCAAGTGGGGGACGTTTGCATATACTAAAATGCCTTTTGGTTTATCTAATGCAGGGGCAACCTTCCAGAGAGCTATGGACGTCGCATTTAGCGAGCTGATCAATAAGATTATCCTAATCTATTTGGATGATCTTACTGTGTTCTCCAAATCTAAAGATGATCATTTCGATCATCTGGAGTTGGTGTTTCAAAAGTGCCAAGAGTTCGGGATTTCCTTAAACCCGAGGAAATGTGTGTTCGGAGTACCTCAGGGTAAGCTGTTAGGACATGTTGTGTCGAAGGAAGGTATTTCAATTGACCCAGAACGAGTAAAGGCTATAAAGGAGCTTCCTCTCCCGGTGAATAAGAAAGGTGTCTAGTCTTTTCTGGGCAAAGTAAATTTCGTCAGTAAATTTATTTCCGATTTTGCGGGAATGATTAGGCCGATCACCCTAATGCTGAAAAGGATCAAATTTTCAAGTGGACAACGGAGGCGAGGGAGGCATTTGAGAAGGTCAAGGAAGCTATCTCATCAGCCCCAGTGTTGATCAATCCAGATCAACATAAAGATTTTATAATGTATGCTTTCAGTAGCAAGTCAAGTATCGCTACTGTTCTGACTCAAAAGGATAGAGAAGGAAAAGGGGAGCATCCAGTTGCTTTCTATTCCCGAACCTTAAAAGAATATGAAGTGAATTATAACTTCGTTGAAAGACAGGCTTTCGCAATAGTGAAGGGGCTTAAAAAGTTCCGCCATCTAATTTCCTGTAGCAAAGTCCTGGTATATGTCGCACATTCTAGTGTGCGGGAATACATCATGGAGGGAGAAATCACAGAAAAAAGGGCTAATTGGATCACTAAGATCCTGGAATATGACATTGAGGTCAGGCCCACCAGGACTATTAAAGGCAGAGGTCTGTGTGAGTATATGACACAGGAAGTGGTGATGCCTGCTAAAGAGGAACAGTCAGAACTTGTCCTGATAAACGGATCGGGATCGGAGGATGATTGGCTGAAAGATAGAATTAATTTCATGCGAACCGGAAGGTACCCGCCAGGCCTCTCATCCCAGAAAAGAAGGTATTACCAGCTCCAGAATTGCGGATACACGCTGATAGAAGGAGTCCTTTTCAAGAGAAATTTTAATGGTGTGCTCCTACGGTGTGTTACTTCAGGGGAGGCGCAGAAGATCCTCGACGCATTTCACAATAGCGATGAAGGTGGACATTTCTCCGCTAAAACCACAGCCATCAAGGTCCTGCGGGCTGGATATTACTGGCCCACACTTTTCAATGATTCCTACTCGCTGGTAAAGGCTTGCAAAAAATGTCAGTTATTCTCCGACCGAAGGAAGAATTCAGCGATGCCCCTGAAACCTATCGTGGCGGATGAACCATTTGCTCAATGGGGTTTGGACTTTATCAGAATGATCAACCCGGTTTCCAGTTCGGGACATAAATGGATTTTAACAGCTACAGACTACTTCACAAGGTGGGCTGAAGCTGTTCCCCTTAAAGAGGCAACGGAGGTAGAGATTGTGGATTTCCTCGAGGCTCTGGTGACGAGGTTCGGCCCTCCGAAGATGATCATTTCAGACAATGCTAGAGCATTTGTAGGCACAAAGGTATGTCACTTTGCATTGAAAAATGGCATATTCCTGAAAACATCTTCAAACTACTATCCACAGGGAAATGGCCTAGCTGAGTCAACAAACAAAAGTTTAGTCCGACTTCTCAAAAAAGTGGGCTCAGAACACCAAAGGGAATGGCACAAAAATCTCCGAAAAGCGCTCTGGGCCAACCGCATAACACCTAAACAAGTCCTCAA
>VDFB02363449.1:0-32929 GCA_007258455.2 Sequoia sempervirens
TCTGTAGTGACTGAATCATATGTCGTCCTCAGGTGAGAGATCATGATCTCATTCCGTGGTTTGTCAACCGCTAAGTCTCGCTTTGAATCTTGAATCTGTGTGCGAAGTTCGTGGGCATTGTACCTCAATTGGTACAACTTTAAAAGTATGAAGTGACCCCTTGTGACGAACTCCTCCCAGTCCTTCAGGTGCTTCCTGTATACAACCAACTAACTTAACTGATTTTGTTTTGCTAGCAACTCTAACATCTGCGGGGGCAAGGCAGTGACATTCTCAGTGCTGTGCATAAGGTGGGAAATATATTGGCGAAACTACTAGTTTTCAACCTTGAGGGCTGCTTTGTCTTCTCCATCCCTTATGACCCTCTCCTTTATGCTTTCCGTTGCAACCTTGAGGAAATCAACATCTGCTTGGCATGTGCTTCTACCAAGGCTAACCTTTATCAAGATGAAGTCATCAACTTCTACCTCGTTTAAGTTTTTATCCTCTGGCAATGCAGTGGTCTCAATTATGATTTCCTTGTCAGCATTCCTTTCCACATGGACTTGCTTCTTTATCTTTCTATCTCATGTGTCTTGATAGACATGATCAAAATCTGAGAAGTCTAGTTTGTAGGATGGCTGCCTCCTCTTCCTACCCAGCTGATTCTCAAGCCAAGACGAGTCTTGACAAATCTCACTGGAAGGGTTGGCGCTAGACCTAGGAATTCTTGATGAGTGGGAATGTGTAGAAGCACTGCTACGCGGTGGCGAGTCTAGCTCCAAATTGATGCGAACCGGAAACTGCTGTGGTGTTGGTGACGAAGTGGGAGGCTCTACCTCTGTTTCTGGCATGATCTCAACTGTATTTGTGGCAATCTCCACATATTCTTGCTGGTCCAAATCAATAACTGGTGCTTTTCCCTTTGAATGCCTTGACATTTTGCTTCCTTTAGGAGGATTACTCTTTCTTTTGTCTGGGTTTTGACTTCGACATGGAAGGCAGTGTCGAAACCACTAGTGGCGGCTCTGTGTTTGGCATGGCTGCCCTCCTCGTCCTCTTGCTATTCAAGTAGAGTATGCTGTTTCTGACAACCCTGCTTGATCTTTCCTTAATAGATGTGCATTCCTTGGTGAACCAATCAACGGCTAGAAGTGTTTGTGTGTCAACCTGTTCTTTGAAGAATTGAGGAAGTGTGACCTCCCCATCATCATTTGACAACCCTTCCACATCCTCTAACATGAAAACAAAAATCTGTGAAAGGGTGAACTTGCTGGAACTGCGTTGGTGCACCTCGAACTCGTCCTCACAGTTGAACTAGTAGTCTTCCATAGAAGGATTGTGAGAAGAACAACTTCCAAGGCGTGCTAAGAAGTGACACCAAGGGTCATATGAGCGTCTCTCAATGAGATACTTAAGATTAAGTCTCACTAACTCATGGCTCATGGCCTTGGCGTTAGATGCTGACTTGCACCTGTAAATCCCCATTTGTAATGGAAAAGTGGCAATTGGCTTGCGTTTGTTGCGCAAATAGGAGTGGACATCATGCAACTGCCATAGAAATTCCATGAACACCACCTTATCCGAAGGATAATGGGGTAGCATGGTTGGATGACCTGAATATCCATATTTGCGTATGTAGGTAAATGTAGGGGACTGGATGAACTAATCTGCCCATTCTACCATCGCTGATTTGGCTTCCGTTGAGATACGTAAATGTAACTCCCGATCCAGATTCCTCATCGTGTACATCAAAAATGATTCCTGCACACGCTTGAAGTGTCACTCGGACTGTGTGAACTCAAGTTGTGCGTAATATTGATGAACATTTTGTACACTTAGAATCCCCACAGTGTTCAACCCTCTAAACTAGCCTTGGAAGGCTATCAGATACACGAGGTATGAACACATGTGGAATTCGTGAGCAACCAAGAAGCTGGTCATCTATCTGTGAAGAACGTTGCTGATCAAAGAAGCCCAGTCATAATGCTCTTTTCGGTTGATGATCTGAGCCATGATGTAATACATCCAAGGTTGGAATTTGTTGGCATCTGCTTGATCGGAAACATGGTTAAGAAGGGTAATCATAACCGCATATTCATCTTTGAACTCTCCATGACCCACATTCTTTGGCAAGTTAACTTTCTTCTGTTTGAGCCATCTCTCTACCATTCTCCTCTGACATTTGTCCTTATCAGCATTGAACGCCTTCTTGCATTGTTCCATGATAATGACCAAATTATTCAGATTCGAAGGAATACTGAAGCACTTCTCGATGTCCTTGGGCCTGATACTGCATATCACTCGTCCATCCATTGATTAAATTTCTCATGTAGTAGAGTTGTAATGCTTTACACAAGCCATTACAAATTCTATACACTGTGCTGTGATGGGAAGTGAAGCCGCCTCTAGCAACCTGGATTCCTCGATGTTTTGAAGTGTAATCTGGCTCATTTCTAAAACGTTTAAATCAACCTCTGGATCCACCTAATGCAAATCTGTATCAGCCGTTTTGATGAAATCATGAATTAAGACCGATTTGGTCTTGAATTCAGTCTCAGTGAATTGCATTATGAAAAACTAGCCTATTGACTGTAAACACAACTATGTTTTGACAAATTTTTCGAAAAGCTAAAAATAGCTCCTAATGAAGCTAAAAATACCCTGTCGAGGGGAATTTTCACCAAAAAAAGCTAAAAATAGCCTGTCGAGGGGAATTTTCACGAAAAATTTCAAGATGTGGGTTTTGTAGAGAAAATGATTCTAAGCAAACCCACAACATCAGAAATTTGAAAAACCGCCTTTTTGCTTCACATGCAAAGATTTTTTTGGAAAAAAAAGCAATATCCAGTAGGGGCTATGGGGGCAAATTTTTCCGAAAAATTCTGGAATATGGGTTTTGTAGCCACCAATGTGTTGATCGAACCCAGATTCTTTGTTTTTCAAAATATTGACTTTTCCTTTACCATGCAAAGGAATCTCCAGAAAAAGCAAAGCTTCAAAAAATGAAGTTGCGAGGCAAATTTTCCTGAAAAATTCTAGCACATGGGTTTTGTAGAGAAAGCCGTGCACAACATACCCAGATGATCAGAACTGTGAAAAACTGTCGTTTATTTGGACATGCGAGAGAAAACCTAAGACAAGATAGAAGAAATAAAGAGAAAATAGAAGTTATATTATGCCTTTGTAAAAATGACGCCTATCCCTGAATGAAGTCGGTTGAGCAATTTGGACCTGTATTTGCAAAGAACACTGAAAAATATCACCTGTAGCGCCCTCAGATCTTGCTTGCATGAGAAAATACGTGTTTTCCTTCAACTTGCTGTGAAAATAATGGATGCCCAAATGCATATTTAAAGAATTTTAAGAGTTTAAGGCATCACATGCAGGAGAAAACCCTAAATTTTGGAAGGGATTATCTCATTGGGCTGCACTTAGTTAACAAAAACGAAGATTGAGCCTTGAAATGGGCGCCACCCAACATGCAAGGCATAAATGCGTCATATGCAAGTAAAATTGACGTTTAAAAATGAAGTTTTAATATTTTAAAATTCAGTTAATTGACTCCACCTTTCCAAGGCAGCCAAAGCATGTACTTCAATTTTGAAAGTCAAATTTTGAGTTTTTGGGTGCCATTACTTAACATTGGAACATTTTTGCTACTTCCCTAATTTTTAGCTTTTGAAAATGTCACCACAACCTTTTTTAGACCTTGAATTTCAGATGCTCGGTTGATCCTGGAGTTGAGTTGACACGTTCATCACGTAGTGGGAACAAGTCTAACAAAATGTTGCTGGGAGCTATGAGAACTAAAAACTTCGTCTGATGCCTCAAAAACTAGGGCGCCTATTTTCAAAAGGGTGTATATGACACTAGACTTGGCCATTTTTCTGCTTGCCTTTATCCTTCAACATTTTTTGCTGATTCTTCATCTACCGGCATTTGACGGATCCCGAGGGTTGACGGTTGGATTCACTACGTAGCTATCAGGATTCTAAATAGATCTCACGAAGACGACAACTATCAAAAACCTCAATTAGTTGGCCAAAAGGCTAGGCGCCCTTGGCCTGTAGAGGTACATTTTGATATTTTCACTTGTATTTTCCCTCCGTTTTACGTGCTTGCTGGATCATCTACCACGATCAACTAATATGTCTCACAGACTGGGGAACAAATTCATCGCGGAGTTGGGCTGAATCTGAAGAGATCCCCTGAAAACGGTTTCTGCAAATTGACATCTAATAGGCTTTATTCAAGGGCGCCCTTGGGTTATAGGGGTGCAGATTCTGTGTTTTGATTGCCATCTCCGATGCGTAAATTTCCCGTTTCTTCTACTTCTGTCATCAATTGCTGGAGTTTCGCAAATTTGATGGATTTGCTTGATGACTCACTGGAAAGTTGACAAAATTCTAAAGACGATGAATGCCTTTGCAACCATTACCAATTGCATTTGGGCCTTCAAATTCAAGGGTGCCCCTGGCCTGCAGGGGCACAAATTTGCTCCAAAACTGATGATTTTCACCATTTTGCGCTTTCGTAAACATCGTGATGCTTGCTGACTTGACTGCGCTGAAGCATTATTGCCGTTGATGCAAGTCCGTAACTGTGTTTCACCCTTTTTACGTGTACGAACACCGCAAAGTTGACAAAGGTGTTGACTGCACAAGCATCTCCCACGTAGCATGGCGTAGTGTTTCTAGACTCAAAATATTTTTTGCATTTTTTCGCTATTTAAAAGTCCCCTCCGTTGCGAAGCATCTTTTTCAACATCTTTTGTTGTAGAAACTTCTTTGATGAGTTTCAGGCTTAGATTTTGACACCTGGTACTGGCCAATTGCCATCGACGACTTTAGAGGTCCTAACTTTTCTCCTAAAAGAGTGAAAACAACCCACCAGAGTTAAACTGATTTTTTCTTGATTCTGACTTCGCCAATGTGATTGTGATGTGAAATAAGCCAATCAAAATAAATTTCAGCGAATTTTGGCAAGATCCTATTTTTAGGGTTTTTTAGGGCTTTTCCCAAAAATAGGGGCCCAGAAACACTAATTTTCAAAATTTTCAAATTTTGCCATTATCTTCTAGACATTAAACCCACAAAAAACCCATGCTTGATTTGACCAAAAACTGACTTTTGACGACAATTTTACAGGATTTAGACTATTTTAATCAAAATGCCTTAATGAAGGAAAAATTTCATTTTGGGTACAAGAAAATTAATTTAAGTGCACAAAAAAACTTTACTAAAATAAATACTTTACAATTTGAGAAAGGAAATAACATTAATTGAGCTTGAAAGAAAAAATTAGTCCTGCTTGAGTAAATTTAAGATTTTGAAAAAAAATACATCCGTTTAAATTGAATTAAAAGTATTTTGCATGAAAAAAATACTATAGAAGTATCCAAAAAGATATATATTTTTTTAAGTATTTGATTAAAAAAATTGATTTTTTTTTAATTGAATAATGAATAATATTACATTTGAAAAAAGAAAAAAGAATATTATTTATTTATTATGAAAATAGAATTAATAATATTAAACTTGAAAAAATAATAATAAATTTATAATGTGAAATTAAAATTAATAATGTTAATTTGGAAAGTAAAATAATAATTATTTAAACTTTCATATTAAAAATATTATAACTTATACTAAACTATGAAATTTTGAAAACTTTATTTAGTTAAGGGAATCCAATCTTAAAGAACAAAAAGAAAAAGCTCTTTCTTTAAAACGTACGGGTGGGAAAAAGGTTAGAGATTTTATTATTTTGTTTTTAAAGTTTTTGCATGCCCATGAAAAGAAATGGGCGGTACTTGGAATTTTGAAATCAGCTTTTCAAAGCTTTTTGGTGAGGGGTGGCTTAATATGGGAGGGCAGCGTTTCTTACTGCTGCCAAAAAAACAAACTCTACTTTTTGAAGGGGCAGACTTTCAAGCACGTAGAAGGGAGAAGAGGTGATGGGTTATGGCTTGAAGGGGTGAACAGATAGGGTTGTGTGGGGACAGGAGCTGAAAGGAGATTAAGGGTTTTAAAAAAAGCGAATGCAGCCAGGAAGATGGCTGCAGAGCTGCTAGCAGCAACAAGGGTGACGACCTGCAAAGGTCGAAACCCAAAAAAAATAGGGTTTAATTTTTATTTGTTAAAAAAAATAGTGTATTTTAAAAACAAATATATATTCTTTATAGGATTTTTTTGGTTTTTTAAATGATTTTTGATTTATTAAAGAATAAATCTGAGCTAAATAGGGTTAGGGCCCTAAAAAAATGATTTTTTAAAGAAATTTGAACATGCAAATTATAACATGCATAAATAATAGATTTAAAAATAAAAACCTGAACTATAACCCTTTATTTTGAGGGTTTCTAAAAAATTGCATAAATTTAAACATGCATGCAAATTATATTGCTTTGAAATTTGAAAACAAAAAATACTCAAAAATCTTCAGATAAAAAAAACCTACACAAGGGTTAGATAAATATTATTAGACAAGAAGCAAGATTAAACTTTTGGCTCTTCTCCTCTCTAGAGTGCCTCCAATGGTGTGCCTTTAAAACTTGGGGAACCTTCAACAATGTAGCTCACAAGATTAGTAATACCAAAACTTTGATACCATGCAAGGAAAAATAAATGAGCAATGGAAAGTACTAACTAATGAGCGTTGTTTGAAGGAAAAAGAATATCATGAAATAGAGAAGCCAAACCAAGCACCACCAAATGCAAAGGAGACACAAGAATTTGATAAGGGGAAAAAATAAGAAAAAGCCCCGATATTATGAATCGAGGCAAAATGCCTAAGAATGATACAAAGAGAGAGAAAGCACTTAAGCCTTAAGCTTGCTCGCTTGAATGAAGAATGAGAGGAGAGGCACCTCAATATATAGAGGTGAGAAGAGGGGTTAGAATTAGAAAGTAACTCCCAACTCAATGAATGCCGCCATTCATCTATATGTGTGCAATGTGTTAAGAACCTCTTAAGGAGGTGGCTACAAATATTCCTTAATAAAGGAATTAAAAATAAAATGAGTCATCCTCACACTTGTGTGAGAAGACAAAAAGACAAAAGACTAGTAGGGATTCCTTTGGAGTATTCCTACAAGTTAATATATAATTACAATTAAAGAATAACCTTTACCAAGTAAAGATTAATCTTTTAACACTTATTGTTGTGCTCTATGTTGATGGTCAGATTACTATTGAAGATAGTATCTCTTTTATACACAGTCTTGAGGCTGATTTGAAGAATTCCTTTGGGATGTTAGGCTTGGGCTTTATTAATATTCCTTTTGTATTCATGTTTGTAGATGGAAGAGAGGATTTTAATCTCCTAACCTAAATATGTAATGGATTTGCTGAAGGAGTTTAAGATAGGTTAGTCTATGGCTTGTTCTATTGTGTATTAGTTTGGAGTTAAGTTGGTAGTATATTGTACAAATCCTTAGGTGGATTCCATATTGTTCAAACAACTTGTTGTCGGTCTCTTGTACATGATGCATACTAGGTTGAACCTTGTGTTTCTAGTTATCATGGTATGCAGGTTCATGCAAGAGCTTAAGGAAAGCCTATGGGAAATGGTTGAGAGGATATTGAAATATATTTTGGGGATTATTTGCTTGGGTATTATTTGCTCATATGGAGGTGATGGGGATTTGGTTGGATATATGGTCTAGGTTTGGGATGGAGAGGTGATCAAAGGCATCCTACTTCATGATGTCTTTCATTTAGGTTTTAGTCATACTGCTTGGTTTGGAAGAAGCAAGAGGCTATTGTGACATTGACTACTAAGGTTAAGTATAGAGGAGTAGTTAATGTATCACCTAAGGTTTCTTGTATTAGGGAGGTTTTGATGGAGTTGGGTCTTCCAAAAGATTTGCCATCTATCCTCGATAACGATAGTGAGGCTGTTGCCATTGTTCCTAATCCAATCAATAGTTAGAGGATTAAGCATAATGAAGTCCATTTGAACTACATTTGATGTTGCATTTAGGATGGGTTGTTGGAAATATGATGTTTCGAAACCACTAGTTGAGGCTAAGTTTGCTAAGTTGAGATGAATTGCTTGGGATTATTGAAGTTGTTGTCATGGGAATGGCAGGTAAGTGCCTCTTTTAGGGGAAGTATTGATGAGGCAATTCCACCTTCCTCCAAGCCCTGTATTAGTGATTTTTTTTTTCTTGTGAGGTGTGTGTGTGTGTGTGTGTGTGTGTGTTAGAGTGGAGAAATCTCTCTTGTCAAGCCTTTTGTATTTTCCTTAATAATTTACGTAGTGCATTGGGATTTATATGGTGTAGTAGGTTCTAGACTAGTCAACTTGTCTTACATATTAATAAGGGATCTATACATCTATCATATTGTGTAAGGTCCCTGGCCTAAATACACAGAAAACAGTAAAGACCAAACACTGATACTAGATTTGAATATAGAGCTTGATATTGCAGTGCAAATGAATAGTCAGTGATCGTTTACCCAAAATGCAAATAAATCACAGATTAACCAATATATATATATATATATATATTTATCAATGATAGTAACCGGGACCATAAACCTTTCGGAATTGCGATACACAGGTAATATTCAAGATTGAGTCCTTAGATGGATCTGTTTCAGCAGAGGCAAAACTTGAAATGGGTCTTGGTAATTGTGTGACTTTGTCAGAAATAAAAACTGAAGACCAGAACATTGCTTGTTCTGAAAAGAAACCGACAGAAGAGACAAAGTCATAGACAATACAGTTCGATGGAGGTTGTTTAAATACAAATTTAGAAGTAGGGGAATTGATCATCTCCCCTAAAAGACAGTTGAACCCAATTGCAAATTGCCTGCAATTGAAGTTAACTAAAGCTGAAAAAGAGGTGCTTTTGCAAGGCCTCAAAGATGCCAAAGACATGGGAATCAAACTCCTATGTGTTAAAGGTGACGTAGAGTTGATTGATGAGCCGGTCAAAGGATATTTTCAAGTCAGAAAAGATCACCTACGACATTACAGAAATCGAGTTTGGAACTCGATTGACTAGTTTGAAGAAATCAACATCCCAAGGATGGACTACAACAGAACTAATACCTTCGGGGTATTAGATTTCCCATTTGCATCATATTCTGACTTTTGTCAGAGTACCTTTGCATGGATATATGAATACATGAGAATCTTCATCCTAGAAGGATTGCCTCCCGCAATGCCCATTAGAAGAGAAGTGAAGCCTTTTAGGTAGAAACGACATCAGTGGGAGGCTCTTCCCGCTGTCATACAATGTACAATATCTCAAGCATTTCATCTCTTCGGGGGTGGAGTGAATTTTCTTTAAGTAATTTCTATTTTATGTCATAATGTTTTTCCTTGTTCTGTGATGTTATGTTGTATTTTAGGTGATTTAGCTAGTCTTGTTTTAGGTGATTTTTAGGAATGTTTCTTTAGGTGATAAGGAAAACTCCAAGTGTATTAGGTGATTAGGGAAAGAGTCCTAACTCCAATGCCCAACTGATAAGTCATTGGTCTACGAAAACACAGAGTAATTCGGTTCTCCTATGTCGTAAGTATCCGACATGGTCACCAGACAGAGCCTAATGTTGTACCCAAACCAAATTTTTTGCTTCATTAAGGCTTTTTGCTTAAAAAGAGTCTAAACCTTGTTAAAATGATGTCAAAACATAGTTTTTGGGCAAGTCAAGTATGAGTTTGAGTCAGAATGGTGTTCACAAGAAGATACTAGTGAAATTTGAGGAAATTTCTAGCAGAAAGCAAATCTGCGCCCTTGTAGCTCAGGGGCGCCCTTCAATATGAAGATCCAGATTCAGTCCTTTCTGGTTGCAGATACATTCAATCTCTTCAAAGAATTCAGTCAACTTTCTGACAAGCTATCAAGAGAGGTCATCCGAGTTGCAGAACTCCGGCAATCGAAAGCAGAAGCAAAAGGTACGAAGAGGTTTCACATCATAGAGGCTGTCAAATTTACAGTTTCTACGCCCTTGTAGCCCAAGGGCGCCCTTGAATTTGACCCCTCAGATGGATGAATCTGCAAAATCTGTTTCTGGGGGATCTTTTCTAACTCAGTTCACCTCCGCAACGCACCAGTTCATGAGATGATCTGACATTCTGAGTGATTGTGGTAGAGGTTCTACTGAGCATGTAAAACAGAGGGTGGAAAAATGTAGAAATACACACCTGTACCTCTATAGGCTAGGGGCGCCTAGCCCTTAGGCCTGTCAGATGGGGGTTTTTGCAGCTACAATCTTCACGAGACTTGTGCGAAATTCTCCCAACTATCCAGTGAGTCCAACCATCAGCCCCCAGGATTTGTCAAACGCCCGTACATGAAGGGTCAGTGGAGATTGTTGAAGAAATCAGACTAGAAAAATGGCTGTGGGGGAAATACACACTCCCTTGGAAAAGGTGCCCTTCTTTTTGAGGTCTTAGAAGTAGTTTTCTCGCTTCATCATCTCTAGAGACATTTCTTCTCAGTACTTCTAGCTATGCAGAGAGATTGTCGGTGCGTGAATCGGAGCACTCCAGCTCCCGGTGTCAGGGGTCAAAATATGGCGTCTGGATGAAAGTTACACTTTTGTCAAATTAGTGATTGTGCCTTCACAGGCTAGGGGTGCCCTTGCTTTTGGGGTTCCTAATGCAACTTTCAGATGCCTTACATATAGTCGTTGGTTGCAGAATCCTTCCAATCACGCAATGAACCTATCATCCAGTCAGCAGGGTGCATCGTTCACCGGTAGCGGCAGTTCGAAGTGTGAGATAGCAAAACAAAGAAATGGCTTAGTTTGGAGACCTTGCATCAATTTAATCAAAGGCGCCTAATTTTTGGAGGTGTCAAACGCTGTTTTTAGCAGTTGCAGTTCCTAGCAGACATTTCATCTTTGCTTTGCAGGCTTCGCGGTGGATATCTCAGCTCAGTCACAACATCACTCAGGCATCCAAAAATTAGAGTTGAACAGAGGCAACTGTAACTTTCAATGAGCTATAAAATAGGAAGTTAGTGAAAAATCTCATAACTTTTGCTAGGGGACGCCTGGAGAGTCAAATTTGGACTTTTCAGAATCAGTGAATTTTTTTGAGCGCACCCGGATGTAGAGATTTCAGTTAACTCATTAAAATAATATTAAATTTCAGTCTTTTGCATGCCAACTTTAATGGGCGATTTTCGTCAATATTTTAATATTGGCACCCTTTTCGATATTCATCAAGCAAATTCGCATGTGAAAGGGAATTGAATATTTTATTATTTTTAATTTTTCGGGACTTCGAGTTAGTGGCAGTTGAACTAAGTGGGGTCCAATCAAAAGATTTCTTTTGAAATCAGGGTTTTATTCTTGCAGTTAGTGCCTTTGAGCTACAAATTTGTCTATTTGCTCAAGATGGCGTCCATTTCTCTCACAACAGGTTGAGGAGCAAGCGAATTTCTTCACTAAGTGGGCGAATTTCTTCAGCAGTCAACATTCTAAGGCACTACAAAGATTGTTTTCAGATTTCCTTGCAGGTACAAGTCCATATTAATCAGCAAGCTTCCAGACAAGATGGCGATTTTAGCAAAAGCAGAGCATTAAAACTTCTATCTTTTGTCTTAATTTCTTCTATTCTCGTCTTAGGTTTTCTTCGCTTGTCCAAGATTCAATGACTTTTGACAAATTTGATCATCTGGGTTGGTTGTGCACGACTTTCTCTACAAAAATATGCGCTAGAATTTTTCAGGAAAATTTGTTCTAGAGCATCGATTCTTGAGGCTTTGATTTTCTCAATTGAAATTCCTTTGCATGTGGAGTAGAAGTCAATATTTTTCGATTCTAACGTCGTGGGTTATCTTAGAATCATCTTCTGGACAAAACCCATATTTCAGATTTTCTTGGAAAAATTGCCCCCCGCAGCCCTTGTTGCCCCCAGTTGCTTTTTTTGGAAAAACTATTGCATGTCAAGCTAAAAGGTGTTTTTTTGCAATTCTGACATCGCGGGTTGTGTTAGAATCACTTTCTGCACAAAACCCACGTTTCAGAATTTTTGATGAAAATTACCCTCTGATAGGCTATTTTTAGCCTCATCAGGGGACATTTTAGCTCTCAGAAAAAGTTGTCAGAATATACCCGAGTTTATAGTCATCGGGCGAGTTTTTTAGAATACAGCTCACACAGACTGAATTCAAGACCAAATCGGTCTTAATTCATGATTTCATCAAAAAAGTTGACACCGATTTGTATTAAGCGCATCTGGAAAGTTGATAGGCGTAGTCACTCAAGTCCACATGGTTTCATGCCTTGTATAGCTGATTGTCTTCCAAGGCCGGTTTAGAGGGTTGATACCGTTGGAGTTTTGCGTGTGTAGTAAGTTCGTTTGCATTTCTCACAACCAGAGGGTTCGTAGTCAAACTTTGTGGTTTCATCATACAACACTCTTCCATAGAGAAAGGCATGAAAAACGTGAGAAGTGTCAAAGGAGTAAAGTTGCCGAAGAAACAATGGCCATCACTTTAGTTACAGAGCTGCTAGAGTTACTAGTCAGTGAAATGCTAGTTTAAGTGTGCAAAGATTTCCAAGATTGCTCAAGTTGTCGACAAGCAGTGAATTGACAGTTGAGATGTGACGACCTCCTGATAATGATGCAGTCAACAACCTCATGGAGGGGTTACTTGCTCGAGATCACGACCGGTAGACTCCAGGTTCCACCTTTCATGATAGACATCAGACATAATAGTTAACTCGACGCTTCTTTCCAAGTTAACTCGTTCCGCATCTCATGCTATGTCTATTTTGGAAACATCTATGTACAGTTGGAGTTTTCATTTAGGGTTTTCGTTAACTGATGGTAGTTTTCCAGTTAACTTGCTTTCAATAAGGAAGTGCATGCTTGCACATTGTTCATTTAGATTAGATGTTTCAGTTAACTGATGGTAGCTTTCCAGTTAACTGTATCGTTTCCTTAATTAGGGTTTAGCAATAAAATCTTGCATGCTTGCAAGACTGTAGTCGACTCAAGATGATTTTAGGGTTCCCTACACCTTTTGATGTCTATAAATAAGAGCTTTCAACTCATTTGTAATTAACTTTTGCACGAGAGAGTAATATATGCTGTGCTCACCTTGCCTGTAATATTGCTTATTCTGTATCTGTTCACAAGTATTTATTATGATGATGAATTGTTATGCCACTCGGGTTTCATGCTGTTATTATGGTGAATGCTTATCTGAGTTAAATATAGTGGCTAGTTTGATGGTAAATTGTATGCATGTTTCGTCTGTGCAATTTACTGTCCTAGTTGGCTATCCTTTATGTTTTGTTTCTAATAAGCCTATTTAGAAGAGCAAATAGTTGCGCACACCTTGCCTTCACTTTGTGAATCTGTACCTAAAGCTTATCGTTTGATGTGTGTGCCAATAAACTTATTCAGTCTAGCAAATAGTTGCGCCCACCTTGCCTTCATGTTGTGAAGGTGTACCTGGTTTATTGTATAAGATCATTCCCGCTCCGTTTCCTCATGCTCTGATTTCTTGAGGAGATTGGATAGTATAAGCTAGTTAGTTTTGAGTTGTAGTTAAGATTTGCGAAACTAGAAGATCCTTGGCTGCAATGTTCGTGGTTTTTCTTAACCTTGTGCCTCTTTTAGCGGAGACAAAAAGATATTAATTAGTTTAGTTTACTTTTTTCAAGCATTTGTCCGCACAACGAGGGAGCTTCCCCTCCTAATTTGAAGAGCACTCATTACCCAGTGTGCATAGCTGTCCGTACCAACTAGCACTCCAGAGGTGCTAATTGTTACGCCAACAGGATCACAATACACAAAAGCAATAGAAGACAATATTGATATAGACCTTCTAGAATAACTCAATAATTTATCTTAGATGTGTATGTACCCCGATGATAGTTGGAACCCAAACAAACTTGAGACCAATAAATAGCTACAATAGATTTGAGCACCTAAATAGAATAACACTTGGACCTGGGCCAGGATTGATACATTATTGAATGAAAGGGATTTCGACTGGAATATATATGTCTGGAGATTGAACCCAACATTGGTGGAATTGTCAATCCTCAATTGTGACAATACGAATTTTGGACAGGGCCAATACCAATCGTGACTGTAAGGCCAATTACGTTCTCCTGAATACTCCAATCGCCTTTAACTTTCAGCAATTGATTTCCTTTCGTCGCAAATACCGGTGAGAGTCCTTGAGAAGTGATAGTCGTTGGAATTCCCGTGAGTCAAGACGCCAAGCAAATGTTGAAGAGGCTTCCCTCTCTTTAGGGATGCGTGACTACGTCTCAACCGTGATGCAGAGATGAATGAGAAACTTGCGATATGTAGGAGTGAGGTTTCCGTCCCACCCTAGTCGCCGAATTCACAAAGGTTTTCATCCCTATGAAGTCCACAAGATACTCGTTCCAATTTGTGATGCTCAAGCCAAGGCGAAGAACTCATACAAATGCTCGATCACAAGATGCCTCCCAACAAGTCGGCTCAGCATGAAAGTATTAAATTTAAATAATAATTTTAGCGCCTACCTTAAGGAAGGTCGGCCATAGACACTTTACAAATTTAAATATTATTTCCAATAATTTAAATTTATTATTTAATGTTATATTTAAATATTTATTAATATTATTAAATATTTGTGTTTAGCATTTAGAAACGCTATTTTCCCACCTCAACTTCAATTTAGGTCCTCATCGGAATAGGGGACATGACATATTATATAACATTCTATTTTTTTTATTGAGTAATTTGTCTTGGAAAGCCTTAGGAGATTACACTACAATATCTCTATGTTTTTTTGTGTGATCCTTTAAATATATGTAGGTATCTCATTTTTTCAATCATGTAACATTGTATATACCTCTCACACCTTGTATTCAATTTTCTTGCAATTCATAAGGCACAAGGCACTATACACAAAAGATAGAGCTTCCACTTTCCTAGATTGTTCCTCTTGGTAGTGTGGATGAAGCTATATGTGTGCCATTTCCTCTCAACACGAGAAGAATTAGCAACTTGCCAAAGAAGGTGAATGTTAAGCATCCATAGCATTATTGGGCCTTCATGTAACCTCTATTGTTGTATGGGGCCTTCTTTGCTAGAGTGAGTTTATCCTCCCTAATTGATTGCTCTCATAGCTTGTGAGATCAAAAAGCACACTCCACTAGACATTTTCTTAACGCCTTTGTCAGTGAGTTGTTTGACATGTGCCAATTTCAGAAATAATCAAGGGATACCTCCTCTCTTGAAAGGATACCAAGAAGATCTCCCTATGGTTTGGGATCACTAGGTCTTATCTTTGGTAGGATAGTGTCAATGGTTGATGTCCTATTGTTTAACAAGGGGCCTATTGGTATGCTCATCCAAAATAGAGTAAATCAGTTATACACAAAAGAAGAGTTCAGAAGTTCATTATCTACTTGTGCTTGTAGGAAGAAAAACAGGAAAGACAATCTAATTTACTCTTGATGTAGCCTAATCTAATTAGCAATAAAAGAAAATGCAAAAGTTAGATGGGAAGAGAGAAAGAGAAGAGAAAAGGGAGATTAAGAGAGAGAAGATGCTCATCTTGTCATGGATCATAGGCTTGTGAGAACCTTCCTAAGAGGTTCATGAAACCACCAAAGTGATAACTAGCTTAGCACAACTTGAACACAAGGATGATGCAATCTCCAAGGAACAATGAACAACATTTGGGGATTGAGAGCTCCATGTTTCATGTAAGATCTATTAGTGATACATGGTACTCATTGGATGCGTAAGATAAGACTTGAAGCACAAAGTAATTTGCTCATAGGAAAATAACTCATACTCCAATGACCTAGACTCGTAGATTCACAATCCTAGCTCGGGAAAAACTAGAGAAAGAAAATAATTGATATTCCTTCTAAACTCAAATCAAGAATTTTTTTACAATATTTGGGTATTCTTATCTTTGGTCTTCCAACCTAGCTCTCACTAAACACACAAATGACAAACAACTTTGTTTTTGTCGAAGTTCCTAGAGTTCAAGATACAACTAATTAAATGCTTTTAGGTAGGTGATAGTTTTAAGTCTTAGAGTTTTATAGGGTCCAAACTTGGCACCATTCTATTCTCAAGCAATTAGTCATAGCCCTCCATGTGTATGATTTGATAGCCAAGAAAAATATGGAAGCATTGAGACCATAAATGTAATAGTAGGAAATCTTGTCACGCTAAATTCGCTGTAGAGATTGTTTTAGCAGGAGGCTTATTTTTTGCATGTCACAAGGTATTTTTCTGGGATTGAGTACGAATCAAGTGCCGAGGTAAGGGTCATTTTCCATCGCATCACATCTTCTTGAATTTTGTAGTCAAGAAGGTTGAATTCTCATTTATTTCTTAGCTACTCCTTGATATCTAGCAATAGGCTTCTAGTTAGTTCCATGTCAACATCAATGGAATGCCTATAAACAACAAAACAAAATTAGATAATTGATAAATATTGCTAAAGCAATGTATTACTATGTTTTGAAAAATCAATTTTAAAGTACTTCTTGATTTGCATAAATTTTCATCATGTAAATAATTGTTAAATTATGTTTGGGTTGGTTCTATGTGTCAAGTTTTTTATGGGCATTCTATCACATTCATGATGACATGGCATGGTCAATAGAGATGGATCACGAAGAGGATTTTCATTGTGACAAGCTGTTTGAAGAGCACACAGGAAATACTGAGAGGGGGATGAATCAGTATTTCAGAACTTTTAAAAACATAGAACCAGATTTAACATGTAAGTCAGAAATCAGAATATTAAGAGTATCAACAAACACCATAAATGAGATAAACACCAGGATTACGTGGAAAACCCTTTCGGGTAAAAAAACGGGTAAATATTGCTTTTATTTATCTCCAAGGGGCACCAACCCTGATTAGATAAGTGAGCACCAACTCACTGGAAGCATCAACTTAGATTTCATTTAGTGAGCACCAACCCTCCTTTGAAGCACCAACTCTGGAAACACTAAAGCACCAACTCCAGTGGCCGAAGCACCAACTCCAGACTTCAAATACAAGACTACAAAAGCAGTGTTTTAAGCAATGCCTTCACATGAACTGTGAGGCTCTCAATCACACGCACGCTGTCCAAAAACAATTTCTAATTAACAACACCTTTAAAAACATATCATACTCAGATTTTCATAGTTCAACCCTTCCAACTATTGTCATTCTCTAAACTTCACCAGTAAACAAAACATTTCTTCAGCATACCCCCAAACAAAGTCAAATCAGAAGTGATTCAATAAACACCTTCCACAGCATATATTTTCACTCAGCACCACCGTATATATTCAAGCTTGATACAACCTGTTCATCCTCAGCCATCACACAGTGAGGAAGACTTCACATATATGCTGCAAAGATCTTACACAACATCATTATCATTGATAACCAGAATTTCAATTGGCTTTTCTCCTACAGATGCATTACAGCCAGTCACCATGTCCACTTCATTCTGTAGCTCATCACTTTTTTTGTTGCTGTAATCAATATCATCGGCTGCATAAGTTTTATTTTGAATTCAAAGTTATTGAAATCTCCAAACCCAGTGTCTTGAATAGAAAAGATGTTAGAAAATTTCAAACTGCCATAGGCAGAGAAATTAAGAGCTGTCAGCAATGAAAAAACCATCGCTGCCAAGTAGAAGTTGTCTCAGATATCAATTGAAAAAATTTTTCCACACAAAGTCATAGAGACACCCTTTTAAATATTCAGCCTCCTCTTAAGTGAATGAGATTTTCATTTCTTAGCCGCCCTGAAGATCACAATAATTATATTTTTAATACCACCAATCAGCAGAGATGAGTTACCATGATTTCAATTTTTCCAGAAATAAAATGAACGGCATAAATAGGTAATAATTTCTTCCATATAGCCTGCGCCAAATTCTGACAAGAATAAAATACGTCTTAAATTCTTGGCCGTAGAGATTAATATCTGAAGCCATCTTTACTAAATAAGAGCCGCTAGGGAGAGAATTAAATGCCTACTGCCTCTTAAAATAGCCGCCACCAGTTTCCAAATAAAGATCAAGAATAATGTCTTTAGAGAATAGCATGACCTCAATTGAATGAGTGAGTCACCTCAGAAATTCCAGTAAAGATAATTGCCAGGAATAAAGAAGGCATTGTGACAAATGAATGAACATGTCTTCTAAATACTGAAGCCGTCACCATTAAATTGTGAAGACACGATTCTCAGAAAGCCATTGCAAATTTAAACAAGCCGTCATTAAGCATTAAAGAAGAGTATCGCTCCACTCTTCTATCGCCAAGGCAACTCCTGACACCACAGACCCATATGGCACGACCTTCATGACAGCTAACCTCATACTCACACACACGACTCTTCTGAAGATATTCGTTCCTTAAAAAAAACCTCTGACGCGTGCCACAGAAAATGAATGTTAAATCAAACATAAGCCGTTTCAGTAAAAGATATACAAAGAATCCAAGCCCCTCTAAAACGTAGCAATATAAATATACTTTCTAAAGCCCAAATATGTGTCATCACGAATTCGTGCCTTTCTCACAAAATAGTGACGCCGCCCCACATACATAAATTTTGTTGCTTTAGAAGAAGGTGGAATAAATGATATGCCATGTTTTCATCAAAGACGTCTTCATAAATATGTCAATATCTTAAAATAGTTGCTCAAATATCAAACCGTGCTTTTAGAGGAATATTTGAGGTAATTAAATAGTGCCCAGAAATTCTGTCCACATGCTGATTCACAAAGAGTCGTCTGAAGATGAATACGTATCATCAAATTATGAATTCAACACACCACCTCAAGGGAATTTATCATCCAAAAATATTTCATATACTTTGACACTTCAACAATTGTATGGCAAGAAACTTTTCAAACTATCATCATGAAGCTCCACTTGGCATAAAATAAACAAGGGGCTGACAAGTATACTAGCAAGCAGGTGAAGCAGACAATCTAGAAGTTGAAGCACACAACCAGGCAGGTCAAGCAGGTCAAGCAAGTCAAGCACATAGCTCAACCTTGACATCAATGACAAAATATTCCAACACTGTCAATGTTTATTGCATCAATATCCATGTGGCAACACTAGAAGAAAGATACCATGGCCATGGCAAGGAAAGGCAGGCACACATAGAGATACCCTAAACTCATGACCTTATCATACAAACGCGAGGCAAGAATAAATTAGGTATATAAATGTTCTCATGTTTGAAGGAGGTCCGAAATTGAAACTCTTAACAATCCTAGACGTGAGGAACGGGTGAAGCCATATTTTATAATTTTGTTGGGTCCAAAAATTGACACATGTTTAAATTTTTTATCACTTTGGACTTGAGCATGCAAGTTAATTCAAGCATATAATGTCGTAGGTTTGGGAAAATCTAAATATGTGGCAATTTATGCTGTGGTAGACATGAGGATTCTTTATAAGTTTGAATGTATAGGGATTTTGGGGTTTAACCATTCATCAAGCACGAAACAACTTCCCTTCAAATGCAAGAGGCCATATATATTCGAATCTATAAACCACTTGGGTTTGGGCTTTAGATATAATACTCTTGAATGTGAAAGCCATGCCCGACAAGATTCCATAAGGAACTTTGGTTCAGGCTAGCTCATGGTCATGAAACACTTGATAAGTTGGATGTTAGTCCCCTTGTAAGTTGTGTTTTATAATGTCTTTGGGTTCATAGTATACTTGGAAGACATCTTTGATGGATGTGAGGGCCCTGGTCAATTGAATTTTAGTTGTTGCCTTGGGTCCAGAAATGTAAGACATGATTTAAATTTAGATGCAAAGGAATGAACAAAACAATATTTAGAATAATTTTGAGTCCGTTAACAACTGCAGATTTCTTCGACTTAACAAATTTATATTTTGGATGCAAACTTGCTTAACTTGAAATGAAAATGACTCCAGATTTTGGGATTACTCAGGCATAAACTAATCTTATTTTTTGACAGCAAGAACCCAAACAAAATTTGAATTAAATAGAAGTTGGGTCTGAAGACAACAAGATGTTAGGTTGCACGAAAATAGGAATCAGACACATGGCTGACACGTGAGATAACCATGGGAAATAAGAGTAAAATGCATGGCTTGAGGGATTTGCTCAGGCATAAACATGAAGAGCACGGGTGTGAAATGAAGTTGTCTCCTAGATGCCAGTGGGAACACAAATAACAGATTTCCAGGGGCGACAAGGGCATACGTAGAGCCAGGAATTTAATGGACCAAGCACAAAAATAATTCAGAGGCCTTCATTCAGTAGCCCCAAGTCTGAATCAGACTTGGGTGTGTTGGAGCACCAAAAGCCTTCAAAGAGACCCCTCACCTATTCAGCATCAATAAGAGTTACTCTTTGAGGCCTCTTCATGTGCCATCTAGAATTCACTATGTATGCTTAGGCATTCAACTTCTCTGACCCGTGTTTGACAATGGACTGGATATGATAGTGATAGAAAATGAAGTTGGTGTCTCCCTCATGAATCATGCTTTTCATTTGATCAAGAAAGCCATTAATAGACTAACATATCTCACCAAGTTTAGGAGAGTTAGATTCCATATCTGATGATGATCAAAACATGGGATACAAAGGGCACAATGTACAGGACATCTACCGAAAATGAAATTCTAGCTACCACTTCCTTCCCTCTCCTTCCCTATCTTGAAATGGATTCCCCCCACTTGGTACAATTCTGTCATGATCATAAGCTGCAAGGCTCATGCAATTAAAGCATCCTTTCTGATGAAATAAGATGCGAAGAGGATTGAGGCATTCTTTCATTTGAAAGACTAAAAGAGTGCCAATGGGGTGTGGTGGTTGATGTAAACATCTGCACCTCTGCCAATGAGGTATGGTTTTGGCAGCATACTTAGAAAGTCGGACAATGGTTGCAGATAACAACTTATTTTATAGGATCAGATTCTTTAATAGTGGTTGCCATCCTTATAACCACCGGCACAACTTGTCTGCATCTAGTAAGTGTTAGCATGCCTTCCATAGAAGAATTCCTACAACAGCCAGTCTGATAGTAGTGCTTCCATAGCAACGATTTATATAGTATTACTTCTACAGTGACTGGTGTATGTTGATGCCTCACATACAACAGGGGTTGTGTAGCAGTGCATATTCTGTAGCGGTAATTCCACATTCTGCAACACAATTGTTACAGCAGGTTGTCCACAATAGGTTCTACAACAAACTATAAGTGACAAACAAAGAAGATTCCTATAATGGTTAGCCATCCATTAAGCAAACCATTATCAAGCACTCATTAGTTTTATCCAATCCTTCCTAGAAAGCTATTTAATTCAACCATTAACACTTAAAATGATACTAAAGAAGCTTGTATATAAATGTGGACATAGGTGGAATTTATGGCTAAACAATGGGCATTAAGGGTAACAAACTCAGGCTGGGCTTATTAAAGAAATACACAATTGAAGCCAATGTTAAAACCCATCAATGACTTGTCTGTAACTGGTTTTGAACCCATGAATTTGCTTTTTATCGTAGATGACCCTTGCTTGGAATCCACTTGAAAAGTTGGAACCATAGGAGCTGAAGAAGGTTTTCTAGAGGCATACTTGGAAGAAATCCTTAAAGCAGCATGGCTACTGGATGCAGTTGTTTTAGAAGGTTCCCCATTATACAATCTTGTTAGTTCAGTCCTCTAGTTAAATGAAAGGTTATCATAAACATCAACCTCATGAATTGGTATGTGCAATAGGTGTACATTATCTTCTAGTTAGCATCACAACAATTGCATTTCCAATGATCACTTCCCCCCATTATTACTTTCAATATTTTTGTCAAGATTATGTGCAAAGTGGACAAAGGATTTGTTTGATTTGAATGGCCTGCTTGAAAATGACTTAAACAACTCTTATGGACAATCAAATTGGACAACACTCCCAACTGAAATTGTGGTTTGCATTAAGTACCACTTTGTTCTTGTTCTTCTTCAGTTACACTCAATTTCTCTCATTTCTATTGCCTCATCACTGCTGAAACTCATTCTGTATATTAATTGTTTGGGAAAAAAAAAGGAAAAAAAAGAGGAAAAATCGTAAAATGAAAAAGTGAAAAATATGTCATTTAAGTTTCTAACAAAATTTATAAAAAGCAATGCAAAAGAACCATGGGAAAGACATCTCTTTTTAGGCTTGCAAGTCCCTTCTCTTTTATCTCTTTCATCTCTTTTCCCTTTCTTATATTATCTCTATCTTCATGTCCTCGGAAACATCATGCGCAACCCCTGGAATGCAGGGTAATTTTGCTTGTGGTACACTTGTAGTTTATAGCTTTGTCTTTTTGACTTGTTTTAGATTAATTTCCCCTAGTTAGAATTGTGTTTCTCCAAGTTGTGGGTATGGCAAACTTTTTTCTGGATTTTGGGACAGCAGGGGGATGGCTATTAAAATAATATATAAAATTAATATCTGAATTTTCAAAATACAAATAAATAAATAACACCTAAAACCAACTTAGACAAACTAAAACAAACTGGAACTTTAAATTTGTGAACATTTAATATGTATAACTAAATTAAAATAAGAAACATGAACTCATACAGTTCTAGTCTGAAAGAGATTGAATTATGATGTTAATGGATTTAATTCGCCCGGTGTAAGTTTCTCCAGCATTTTAGGCAAATTGAAGACATTGTTTAACAATAAACTAAGTTTGATCAGTTCAATGTATTTCCTCCTGAAATCATAGGACAAGGATCTCTTCATGACACTTCTGGGCAGCCTTCTACACTTTAGTAGTTTAACATTGATCAACTGCCTTCCACACTTTAGTAGTTTAATGTTGACCTAACTTCAAGCCTTCCACACTTGAGTAATATAGCATTGACTTAACCTCTATCTATAACAAGGCTCTTAGCTGGCATTTGAATAAACCTTTGACCACCAAAGATGAGACCACTAGTTTCTTTTCCATATATTAAGTCCCTGAATTTCGTTAATTGTTGTGTATATAATTTATTCCTTGATTCTAAGCAGTGATGCCCTTTTGTTGACATTCTTGTTTTTGTATGGCAAAATGGATGACAAAGAATTGATTTTTTTTTTGGGCCATTGGTGGGGCTTGGATGTCACTGAGATGGTCAAGGAAGGCCTGGATGGCCCTCACGCTGTCCTAGGGATGATAGGGCATCCTTGACACACATCCATAAGGAAGACATTCGGGGGATGGCTTCCTCTTGGGGCCTAAGCACAGGTGATGGCAGGATGGGGATTCTAGGGGACCTGTACATGACTCTGGATATGCATCCCCAGGGTACACTGGTTAGAATCCTTTGTGGTTGTGCTTTTGGCTTGTACCCGTAAGTTTCTTTAGATTTTTGAGTTCATTTTGACACCTTGCTATGGCAACTGAATCACATTGACCTTCTTTGGTCATTCATGAATACTAATATAAATGCTTTTGTTGTTTATTTTCTTTTTAGTTTTTGCTTGCAAGCTCTTTAGTTCTTGTTCTTTATTTGAATTACATGCCTCTCTGTCATAAACAACTGTATTTTTAAAACCCATCCAAATTCGTGTGCATTAAGTAGCCTTTTTCATGGCAAGTGGACTGCCGTCTAGTACTTCAACTATCCTTCCAGATCACACCAATATCCACATTTGTATATATAATATAATGGCCTTGGTGTCTGTAGTGCTGTAAACAATTTTTTACCCTCATTTTTATATCTAATAGAATGGCCTTGGTGTTTACAATGAGGTAAACAATCTTTTTATTTGCCTCATTTGTCTCTATTGTTTAAGATTTTATCACAAAGTGCAGGCTGGATTTTGACAATGAAAAGATTTATTGACTAGACATACATATTTGGAAGGACTTTGATCGCTTTATGATTTGAAGAACTATAATATGTTCAATAAATAGTATAATCTCAGTATTATGGCTTGCAAGAAAATTTTATGAAAAAAATATTACTGTTATGGTTTTTCATGTCTATGCACTTACTGAAGTTTTACTTGTGTAACTTTGGCTCTTATTGCAGACTACATATGAAAATTTCCGTTATCGATGTGACAACAAAGTTAATCCTTACAATGAAGGGATCATGAATAATTTTAATGCAATTTTTTGCACAAAGATAAAACCTTCTCAGAACAAGTTTCGTGCTAAGGTACAAGAGGATGCATCTACACAAATGGGAGTTATTCCTCAAACTGCAGAAATTAGAGATGTGGTTGGAGATCTTCCTGCAAAAATGAGTGTGGATTTGGAAGCAGGTAGGAAAGCTGCAATAGGAGATGAGTTTGATCCAGAAAGAGAAGCCTGTGAAGAATTGCATAACCGAAAGAGCAATGGTCATGACCCTGCTGTGGACATCAAAGAGGGCTATGAGGATGCTTTCACACGAGCTATAGGGCAACCACTTTCGTTAGAGGGCACTGACACCAGAATCAGATCACATCCTAGGAAGTCAAGTTGGGGGAGAAGAAGCGAGAATTGGGAAATCATGCCAGATCTACCAGCTCCAGCTTTAGGAGATAGATCATTGCCTGGAAATAAGTAAGCAATCAGTTAGTGTACTTAGCATGATTATACTGTGAAACTTCCTAGACTTGTGGAACATGTACAATTACTCTTAACAATTCTATCTTTTGTAATTTTTGTATTCTATGGATGCTATTTTGATGACCATGCTGTCTACATGGAAATCTTCTAAATAGTCTTGATTTTGGAACTTACTGCTGCTGTGGGCTGGAGTTTTTTAAAACTATGGCTAATGTGGAATGCAAAACCATGAAAATTATACATACACAATTTTTACCTCTTATTTGGATTATTGTCTTTATTGGAAGCTTTTTTAATTGACAGTAATGAATAAAAGTCCACAATTAAATTTGATTATTAAAATTGTGCCATTATGGCCATTAGGATTACTTCACAATTTATGCAGCTTAGTTTCATTGATTGAATGGTGCAATAGAGAGGCCTGATTACCTAGCAAGTACAAAGCAATTCAGTTGCAACAGACAGCTATTATAGCAGTTCTAAATTCACATTTTTACATGCAACAAAGATGCCATCTGTATGTCAGTGCTGGAAGAGAAATAATGGATCACAAGTAATCTAAGTAATTTAGAAAACTTCAACTTGACTTTAAAAGACAATTTAGGATAAAGGCAAGCAAAGCGGATCAATCCCTAAAGAGCTGGTGGCAAAACCTATGAACTATGAAATTACAGTACTCAATGACTGTCGATATGAGTGGCAGTAGTTTGCAGATAAACCTATTGCCGTACATCTATTTGTCAATGTTAATATAACATAGCTCTACGAACCATAAATTCTAGAAGTCCTTCAGCTTGGCATGAAAAGGCCTTCTAAAAAGTACATTCTAGTAAGCTTTGGAAGAGACAAGGAAAGATTACTATTTATATACAGAGTTGTAAGTAAAGTTAAATTATCTTTTCAACAATATTCTATGGGATTAGTTCTTTGAAATTGACCTTGTATGGTGGAGCATATGGAGGAGATTCTATGGACAGTGGCAGCCAATTTTGTTGGTGGTGGTTAATTTTGTTTCTTTTTCTTGGAGGATGTAGGAGCAGATTGTGTTCGCAAGACTTGAAGGTCAAGTTAGGAGATTTGTTTATGGACATCTTTCCATGGGATGGAGAAATTCACTGTCTGGCTGTAAGGAAGAATGTGTCATGTAGGTCAGATAGATTTACTTCCTAATGTTGGACTGTGGGTTGTAGAAGTTAATGGGTGTCACTAAGCAATTTTTATGACTTCGTAGTTGTTAGATGATATTTGTTGAGCATAAAATTATAATAATTCAACAAACAAATTTTATATTCATTGGTGTTTTGGACCAAGGAGCTAATTGTAAAATTTGGAAGTTGGAAAATAAGAATTCTGGATGAGGATTTACAGATCTGTTCCAGGATTAATTTAATGAACCATTAAGCTCCAAAACTATCTTTGGGAACAACAATTATGAATTGGAGCCACCATCACAAATTGCAAGGCATTTGTTGGAATTTAGGAAATATTAGGACATGCCTACACTCATAGAACATTATCCTTGTAGTGTTTTGAGTTGCACAGTAACATAAATGTTCTTATTTATTCATATTTTAGAAATAATATAATTTATAGTAACTACTTTCAACAGGCCAATAAAAAGAAATAGAGAACCGAAATGTTGAACTTGTCAGATGGGACAAAGCCTTAGAAGTTAGAAATGGGTGTTCTAGTAAACATGAAAGTGTGCACGAAGATGGGATATGTAAAGCTTCAGTCATATTGTGGATGCTTTATTAACCTTTCCAGTTAGCCTTGTTAGAATAACTGTTACCCCAATTAACCCAATTCCACTGTCAAGCTGATCTAGCTAATAAAATTCCTTGCTCCAATTGAAGCATCAGGGCAGTGGTTGTTGATATCAATTAATTCTTTTACCTATTAACATTTGTTGTTCTCTTATATTATGATCAAATTGAACTAGGGGTTCCCCTACAAGAGGGACTTGATTCCATCTCGTTTGCAAGAAAATTGCACCTAGAACACATAGATGAAAAACTCGGCCTCTTAGCAAAAAGAAACCTGCGGCCGGAATAAAGGCAATTTCGATTCATTTTTTGCTTAGCAAAATGATGTGTTCCATGAAGGTTTGTGTGGCTTTGATGGTCTTAATCTAGGTTTTTTGTTAATGCAAAATGATGTACACAATGAAGGTTTGTGTTGCCCCCAGATCCCCACGAGGGGCGCTGCCCCTTGACCTCGTTAGGGCCGTTGCCTCTGTAAGTAGTATATCATTACTTTGTTGTAGTCGGCCAATGACTAATAAAACAATAGTTAGTGAGAATAATACATGTCATGTACGTTCGGGTAATCAAGCCCCGATTAATGTTAATGTTGTTATGAAACGTCGTGTCGGTTGGTTATCTAACCACCACCGAACATTATATGTAGTCTGTTGGGATAGTCGGGAGATAGTTGTGTGCCGATGGTTATATTGTTAAGCATTGTGATACTCTGTGATTGTACATGATATTTCTGATAATGAATAAAGCTTCTAGAGTTGAAACATGTTATCTTTCTAGTTTACTGTTTTATTCTATGTTTTGCACATGACTAGTTTGCCAGTAGTACGTAAGGTTTGAATTACATTCCGTAGGCAAACATTTGGCGCCGTTGCCTGAACGGACTAGGGCATTACTTGCCATGGCAGCGTAATGGGTCAACCGGTGGAAGAACTTGTAAATGCTAATGAGGAACGGGAAGACCAATTGACGGAGGATCTTGTTAATCTGTGGAAGATATCGTTGCGAGATCACGTACGAAGGGAATCCCAAATACGGGAGATCCCTGAGGAAGTTATCTGGGATAGATTTGAAGTAAACGACGAGGTGAATCATCTCTTGAATCGTATGCCTTGATTATTGGCCCGTCATTCCATTATTCTGCAAGACCTCCGAGAAGAAGAAGATTGGGAACGCCGAAGACAACAAATACTACAACGCTACGAAGAACTAACTAAATGAGAAGAAGAAGAACGAGACACGAGCCGGAGACGTACATCCGGTAGCCAGCGATGATCGCCTGAACATATTTTAAATGCCTGTACGGCCGAACAAAGACAAGAATCGAGTACCTGAAGGGCACGGGACTCAGGAAGAAAAGATTTGGCGATCACTCCGGCTGCAAGAACAAGAAAACCGGCGAAGAAGATTGCAGCAAGCCGGTAAGGAACTGGATGAGGATTTAATTGAAATAAATCAGAGCATTAAAAGAACATATGAAAACCTAACGAGAATAGACACATCCATTGGACGAGCGCACCAAAGTTTGACAGAAGGAAGGGACAGAAAAGTCTTCGGCACCTCGTATATAGGAAGATATGATTCTGATGAGAACGGAGATGAATTGAGCAATAGTATTAGATGATTTTGAGAGTTGTCCCTCTCGGACGACAAACGCCTTATGAGTGGAAGATCAAAGCTCAATACCCCAAGGCCGAAAGAGCATCAGAGGGCACCCCAAGATACTCACGGTGTTGCGGACGCTGACGGAGGACGTGGGAGTGACTCGTACGTGGCCAAGAGTGCAAGTGACGCACAGGGACGTAGCGAGGCAACCACCAGTCTAATCGGGTCCAACACACAAGGAGGACAGTGGGGAAAGATGGCTCATCCGGACCGGCAAAAGCTGCCGAAGTTCATGGGGAATGGGTCTGAAGATCCCATACGGCATTGCAAGACATGTGAGACTATCTGGATAGCCAGCGGACAGGATGATCCTGACCAGTGGCTAAGAGCATTTCCGGCGACACTCCGAGACAGTGCCATCAACTGGTACTCTGAATTAGACCAAGCGCAGAGAGCCACATGGAGGGTCTTGAAGCAAAATTTCCAAGAGGAGTTCAAACTCCTACGAGACGATAGCGAGATCGTCACGGAGATATATAATACTAAATAGGGAAAGCACGAGGGCGTGCGGACCTACAATCGGCGATTGAAAGATTTGATAAGAAAGCTTGAGGCACAACCGACAGATGGCCTGAAGAAACGATGGTTTATTGAAGGGCTGATTCCCTCGCTCCGGCGGAAAATGAAAGTAGTACCACCATCCTCATACACCGAAGCATACAATCGGGCGATGGACATTGAAAGTGAGAACAGGACATCCTCGAAGGGGAAGAAGAGGGATGACGAAGAGAGTGCAGAAGAAAGTGAAGATGAATCGGCAACAGTACAAGCACTCAGGAAAGATATGATGCGAATGATGAAAGAATTGAAGGCCGGCAAGGAGAATACGAGAGAAGCCAAAGAACTGTGGTGTACGAATTGCAATGCGGAAGGTCACACGAAGGCGAACTGTCCCAAGAACTTATTTTGCGATATCTACCAAGTGATGGGACATTCCGTCAAGGAATGCCCATACAACTTAAAAGCCAGAAGTGCACAAGTACTCTTCACTCATGGAGAGCCGTCAACACCGCCGAACACACCACCAAAGCCCCAGTACAATAGCAATGCATCCCTTGGAGGTTACCGAAGCAATAGAAGTCCGAGAAACATGATACAGTACGATGCAAAAGGAAGGCCTATGATCCAATGCAGGAAGTGCAACGAATGGGGCCACTTCGCCAGGGATTGCTAGAATGTTCAAGGTTCGAGAGGGAGATTGTGTAAGTGGTGTGGACCAGGCGATCATGAAGATAACAAATGCCCTAAGCAAAAGGATATCCACATGCTGGAAGTAGAAGAACAAGAGGTACTGGCGATCACCAGAGCACAAGTAAAAAAGGCCACTTACCCAGATCCATGTATGGAGAAACAAAGAATGAAGGAAGCAAAAACCGAAGTGGAACTGGCGATGGCGAAGGAAAACAAAGTACCTTTGGAGAAGCCAGGAGCCTCTCGGCGGTCGAAGGCGGAAACCAACATCGTACGACAAGTACTGCAGACCACCATACCGATCAAAGTAACTGACCTTCTCCAGACTATGCCGCAGTTGGGACCGGCGATTACAAACATCGTCGGGGATGGCAAGCAACCGCAATCGGAGGAACGAAGGAAAGAATGGATACCAGAACTACCACCGTATGGTGAACAAACAATCGAGCCAGTATTGCTCACAACGAACATCGAGAAGATGCCAACGGTCGTGCATATGGAGATCAAAGGGAATATCTTGACAAATACTATCGTCGATGGAGGATCGGGAGTCAACGTACTACCTGAAGACACATGGAAGAGTCTCGGGAAGCCTACACTTTGGCCGCCGACATTCCAACTGGTGGGCGCTAATCAACATGGTATCAAGCCGTTGGGAACACTGATGGCGCAGAAGGTGACGATTGGCACACAACAGTTTTTGCTAAATTTTGTCATCATCCCATTACAGAGGAAAGCATACGATGCACTACTTGGGAGAGGATGGCTGATAGCCGCGAAGGCAAATCATAATCGGAAGAGGAACACACTCTCGATTGAGAACAACGGGCGAAAGTACGTCATTGACTTGAAGAACCAGGCCGTGAGTGAAGAATTGGCTTCCTCTGGATCTGAATCGGATGGAGGTGAGTCGGATGTGGACGAAGGAAGGAAAGCTATGGAACCGAACACTGAAGGCGTACTTGAACTCGAGAGTTGTTCGGAGGACGAGACAAGCTCACTGAATGGCTTATTTCATTGGCTGATGGAAGACTATGAAGTGTTCCACCGAGAGTGTAACATGGTACAAATCGGGGAAATCAAGGAAGAAGAGAAACAGGGAAGGCCCAGCCAAACATTTCCGTCCGAGAATGGAGAGTACAAAGAAAGAGTATCAAAACGGGACGATACATCAGTCCACAGGTCCGAGCAGGTACGAGATAAAAAAATTGTGTTGGAGTTAAAAAATGGAAAGCATGAAAAAATTAAAAAATTAGAAAAAAAGAAAAGAGGAGAGAGAGGAGATGAGAGAAAATAAATAAAAATTGAAAAAATTAAAGATAGAAGAGAAAAAAGCTAAAAGTCATCAAAAAATGGAGAGTAGGAGAATAAATGACGAAAAACAGGACAAATGGAGGAGAGAGGAGAGAGAAGATGAGAATAATAAGGAGAGGGAATTAAAAGAGATTGAAAAAAGAGAAAAGATACAAAAAGGAAGTAAAAGTCAACAAAGTATTAAAAGAAGAAGCTTTAGAGTGCAACACAACCGACGCCTAGCAAAGGAGGATGAAGTGCGACCATCAAGAACACTTGGCGGCATAAGAGAACATAAAAGGAATCGAAGAAGGGAAAAACAGATTCAAGTAAGGAAGATATTGACGCACAGGAGGGCGGGTGTACGGCACCAGGGTCTTGGCGTGATACATCATTCAGTTAATTTGTACATCGTACGGCATCAAGGACTCCAAACTCAACATCCATTGCCAGATAGAGCAGTCGTACGGCTTCCTAAGTACCTCAAGGTCGTACGAGGTTTTGATAATGCCTCTCAAATCGTTTGGCAAGGATTGACTCCATTCATAAGGTACGAATTGTTTTCTCCAGTCGTACGGCGCTCCTGGTGTCTTGAAGTCGTACGACATTTAGAACATTTTCAAGTCGCCCCACCTTTAGATTACCCTCAAGTCGTACGGCAATTGGGCAAGGTCTACATCGTACGACAATTGGGCAATGTTTACATCATACGGCAATTGCAGGTTGGAATTGTTCAAAGTTTCTAGAGCATAGCAAACTTGCAAGTTCTTCATTCTCCAGTGGAACTGCGCACAGAGACTCTAGGTGTACGACATCCTCAGACTCTTGGCATCGTACGACATTCCCAGAGTTTTGACATGGTACGGCTATCACAATCTCAAGATTTTCACATCGTACGACTTCTTCCCATTCAAGCTTTGGACACCGTACGACTCAATGTCACGTTTTTCACAGCGTACGGCTTCATCATTTTCAAGATTTTGACATCGTACGCATTCAAGAAGAGGTCGTACGCTGGAAGAAAGAAGAGGCTGTACGCCATAATGAAGATTCCGTACGTTTGAAGAAATCCAAGACCGTACGCCTACACTTGAAGAAATCCGCACGGTTACAGTTGAAGAATTCAGTACGCTGGGAGAGAAAGGCCGTACACTAGAAGAGAGAGGAGTCCGTACGCTTATAGATAAGGGAGGTCGTATGCTCAGCCAGAGGAGAGGCCGTACGACCTAGAGAAAGAGTCGTACGCTCTAGCAGAGGAGAAGCCGTACGACTTGAAGGAAGAGCTATACGCTATCATAAAGAAGAGGCCGTACGAGTTGCAGATGAAGCCATACGCTTGGATAGAGCAGAGGTTGTACGAGCTAGGAAGGAGGTTGTACGCTGTGTTAAGGATAAATCTGTACAGTGTAGTGAGGAGTCCGTACATTGGGAAAAGGAATTCGTACCATCCATTGCCGCGCCAAGCATTGACCTGGAGAAAGTAAAGTCTAAGAAAAACAATGCAAAATATGTATTTTTCAGCTTCGTCAACACTGTTCGGAACCTGTGGAAAAATCATGGAAATGAGGCGCGCGATGCAATTTTGGGTGATTTCAAAAGTCGTCTTGGAAATGAGGCGCTGCCCCTCGAGCCCGCTGGGGGCGCTGCCCCTTGACCCCGCTGGGGGCGCTGCCTCTAGACCCCCGCAAGGGGCGCTGCCCCCAGACCCCCATCAAATTTATTGGATTTGTCCATTTGCGATACAGCCAGCCAATGTAGTACAGTTGCAAGAGCAGTTGGTAGCCGAGCAAATGAGAGTGACAACTCTCGAGAAGTTAGCAGAAAGGGATAGAGTATTGGGTCAGTTGATAGAGAATGATATCCAGGTGGCCGATGCACAACGACTTTCAGCACAGAGGGAGAATCAATTACACGAAAAGGACGAGGAGTTGGCATTTTTTATTTGGTCGTCCTGGAAGACGACTACTTTGTAGGGGGGATGATGTAAGTAGTATATCTTTACTTTGTTGTAGTCGGCCGTAGTCGGCCAATGACTAATAAAACAATAGTTAGTGAGAATAATACATGTCATGTACGCTCGGGTAATCAAGCCCCGATTAATGTTAATGTTGTTATGAAACGTCGTGTCGGTTGGTTATCTAACCACCGCCGAACATTATATGTAGTTTGTTGGGATAGTCGGGAGATAGTTGTGTGCCGATGGTTATATTGTTAAGCATTGTGATACTCTGTGATTGTACATGATATTTCTGATAATGAATAAAGCTTCTGGAGTTGAAACATGTTATCTTTCTAGTTTACTGTTTTATTCTATGTTTTGCACATGACTAGTTTGCCAGTAGTACGTAAGGTTTGAATTACATTCCGTAGGCAAACAACCTCTAGACCCCCACTGGGGCGTTGCCCCTCGACACCATTGGGGGCATTGCCCTCAAACTCCCATTGAATTCATTTGATTTTCTAGGTACTCTCCAAGTCCAAGTTTCCAAGTTTGCCTACAAGTCTCCATCTAT
>VDFB02363450.1:0-15011 GCA_007258455.2 Sequoia sempervirens
AATAAAAGAGAGTTTTTTCTATTTCAAGTTATCTAAATATTTTCCACAGGAAATATTTGGCAAAGTTCTTCCTAGAGGTTTCTTTTCCCCAAATTTAACACAAAATTTGACAGAGAACCCCATTTAAAAATCTACAAATATTTCTTCTATTTCCTTTGAGAATTTTCTATTGTTTAACAAAATCTTCTGTGTTGCCCTCTGATTTCACTATAAAATCTTGTTTTGTAAAATGCACAAAGAGGTAACAAATTTTCTATAGAATATTATCAACAAAAATCTACCGAGAAGAACAGAAGATTACAAACACAATAATTTCCTCAAGCAATCTTTTAAATTAACACATTTTAACAAAACTTCCACAAAACTAATTCTTTACACAGGCAATTTTTTCAAAAGAAAATAAACTAAATAAATAAATAGTAAGGAACCTATTTCCTATAGCTTGAAAATTGACTGTTGAAGAAAAAGTGTTGCTTGTTGCGTGCAACTTCCAAAGCCCTTTCAAATCTCCTCCTTCCAAAGATTGCAAAATACTGAACAAAAATCTATCTGAGAACCTCTTCCAGAAATTTAAATAAAAAACCCAATAAAATCACAATATTTTCCAACAGTTCTCTGTTCTTTCTCATTTCTCGTGAAGTGTTTTCTTGTTTTCCCCAAATCTCATAATATCTTCTCCGAGAGAATCCTCAACAAGAAATTTGCAATAAATTCAACTAACACACATGGAAAAGAAGAAAAATATCTTCTAACAAACTCACGGATACTTTCTTCTCTCAATTATCAAGAATTCAATTTATCTTAAAGAATTAAAAATTCAAAAACTAATTTCATTTCAACACATATTTAAAATTCCATTCCCACAAAAATATTTAAAGAATATTTAATCTATTCACTCAAATAAAAGTAACTTTAATTAATTGATTAATTAATTTAATAAAATAATTTTAATCTCAATGACTAAATTATTTTACCAATAAACTAATTTAATTAATTAAATAAAATATGAAGCTTTTATTTACTTTATTTAAAATTAATTTAAATAAGCATTAAATTAAAAGAACATTAATCTAACACTAAATTCACAAAATTAACCTTTCATAACAAATAAAGCTTAGATGTGACAACAAACACACCAAACCTAATCTAGGCTTATCGTATTTGGGTTTGAGACTGAATAGGAAAAACCTTGGTTACTACCTCCCAATCGACATTACCATTAGTGCGAGTTGCGCTCCGGACACGTGAAATAGGTGGAGTCAATGTAATGTACGCAATCCTACAATCAAACATATAACATATATATATATATACCATATAATCCATGATTCAAACACCAGCATTGAGAATCGCCCGAGAAATCATAGGGCACTCTGGCGAGTGATCGACTCCGTTCTCCTCCGCGATACAATATCACATCAGGCAAAATAATAGTGCTTGAGTTAATTCTAGCATAAGCATATATATAGCAATAACATCTAAAGTAAACATCTATGTTAACATAAAGCATATCAGAAATAATGACCACCAATCAGTGTTTCATCACATCATAAAATAAATCCACCATCGCTCTACAATTAGCAATCAAATACATCAAAACAAGGTATCAAGGTCTATCAAGTAAAAAATCGCATCCAAAAACATAAAATGGAGGTGCTACACAATACAATAAGTGACTATTGTTGGCATAGGTAGAGTGTCATCACAAAGGTTAGGTAGTTTATCAAAGGAGATATTCTAAGTCCGGTATACAGGGTTATCCTGTGGTAACCTCTCCGCGATTTCAGCCCACATGCGCACCGGTCGCGAGGAATCGATTATCTTCGAGGAAAGCAAGATAATGATCTAGCCATTCCAGGCCTTCCTGACTCATCTCAAGTCTCATACAAGCCCTTGAGCTAATGAGAGAGGCTAAATATCTTGTTATATGTGTTAAGCTAATAGATTATTTAATTTCCACTTGATTATACTGACTCCCACATGAGTTGTCTTGGGACCACTTTGTGTCCCGACCCTCGTTGAAAGCCACTCCCCTATCGACAACACATAACTCAAACCACATGCCAAGGGTAGACCGTGCACTAAAAACAAAACAACAACAATAACCAATACACCTCAAAAGGTAACACATCCCTACAGATGTCCAATACTGAAACCCAATAAGTGCACTACCCAAGAAACTCAAAGGGTGAACTAAAGTTACAACAACCCTCTTTACCATTACAACTCTGGAAGACTTAGATTCACATAATGACAAATACTTTCCCCCCAGTACACAATTACCGAAACACGTGTTTTCAAATACAATTCAAGAACATACTCAAATACTATTCTTTGGATTTCCTAAATCCATTGAAATCAATTCCATATAGTTAAAATGCACCATTTAAATATAATTCCAACATATAATTAACAACAAGAAAACTAATTGCATATCTACTAATCTTCACAAGTACTCATAAAATTAACTCAATTTCCTCAATAAAATAAATTAATTATTTCCATTAAATTAATCATGCTTGTAAATCTTATTAAATCACTAACGCATTAAATAAATATATTTAATATATATATATATATATATAAATATATATTATTTAATTATAAAATTAATTATACTTTTCCAAATTCCAATTAATTAAATACAACATAATTTCCAAAACAAATATTATAATTACATATATATATACACATAATATATAAATACATATTATGAATAATATGTATATTATATATATAATATATAATATATATATACACATACATAAATATAATGTATATTTATTAATTAAAAGTAACCATTAAAAAAAATGGTGAATTGTGCATACGCACCAGGGCCGACTAAATACAGCCGAGTCCTTTCCACTATGGGGTCGGCAGCGTCAGCCGCTCCAGCGTTGCCTGTGAAGACAACGCTAGGCGCTACCCTCCCTGCCGACTCCCATATGGGAGAGTCGGCGGTGGGGTTAACTCACTAGTCCTCACAACATTTAATATATATTTTAAAAACCAAAAACCCTGCGATTTTCTATAAATCGGCGTATGATTTAAATTCTGATTTATTTTCAATTTCGTTTAATCTAAAATTTCTTTAGGAAATTTTCAGTTTAAAATCCAATACTATATTTATATATTAAATATATATATGTATATGTACATATATATTACAATATTTATGTAGATATATATATATATATATATATATATATATATATATTTAAATATGAATTAATCCAAGCACTGGTTAAAATTGGGCAATAATTTTTTAACAGAAAAAGTTTTTCTACATGAAAGCTTAGAGGTTTCATTTTCTTAGAAAATTAACAAAAATAGGAAACTAAATAGAATAATGATTTTCTACAGAGAACTATAATTCTTTTTGTAACAATCTATTTCGAATGAATAAATACACAAAGGATATTTAATTATTTTCTAGAGAGGTTTCACTTTCACGAAAATCTTTTAAAAAGAAAGAACAAGAACTTCTACAATATTGAAAAATTCTTTCCTAAACATTTCCAATTTGTATTACAGTAATTAAAATAAATTTCCAATACAAAATTCACAAAAATAGTGAAGGAACCTGTTCCAGAAGAACTGTTGCCTCGAGAATTGTTGCCAAGCTTCTCTGTAACTTCCAATTGCCAATGTAGCAAAAAATTCCTCCAGTAAATTTGCCTCTTCCTAGAAAACGCACAATACACAGCTAAGAATTCTACAGTAAATTCTCAAACAAATCTTGAGAGAGATCCTCAATTTCCTCAACAATTTTCCAACAACCCACACAAAAACTCTCATGACACAATTTTCTTTTCTTTTCCCTAATATCTCTTTCGAGAATGAATTTTCAACAATTAGATAACAAATTTCTAACTCCCAGTTATCTTAAACAAAATATGTTTTCCCTCAACAATTTAGATATTTTCCATTCACATGCATTTAAATATGATAATACAATTTACTAATTGCAATCAATTTAAATATTCTTATTTATTTAATTATCGTTTATTTTTAATAATAAAATTTACTCAACAACATAACCAAATTAAATTAATTAATTAATTAATTTATTCTAAAGTCCTTACAACAATAATTCATTTAATTAAATATTTAAATTAAATACACATTTAATCTACCAAATTAAATACCCAGAAGAACAATGATAAAACTAAGACCAAACTCAAACTGACGACACACTGTACTAGGGTAAAGATATGACTAGGTAGCCCGTTATGATCTCCCAATATTACTGTTGAGTAGTGGACACGCTCAGACCTGGGAAACCAGGTGAAGCTAATGTCTTGTACCTGCAATCCTATAAACAAGAAAATGCCACACATGTATACATATAGTAATTCATACACATCGTGAAGTGAGAATCACAGAAATCATAGGGCACTCGCAAGTGAGTGATGCAATACTATTCTCTTCACCAATATAATGTCACATCAACTGACGAGATAATATATCAATTAAACTACAATAAGCAAATATATCAATGTCATCACAACTAAGCATCTATGCAACCATAAAGCATATTAACATAATCATCATGCATATAATGTTTAATCACATCAATATAATCTATCATCGCTCCACTGTCAGCGATAGAATAACCACAACATAAAACATAGTCTAACAAAGTATCTAAGATATCAAGAAGACATAACAAATCGAAGGGGTGTAACATTCTAAGATGTTTTGAGATGTTCCAAGACGCTTTGGGAATGTTCTCTGATGTTGTTTAAGGTGTGATAAGTACTAGGTCAAGTTTTACATGTCTACATTTTGCCCCTCTTCGATATAGCACTGCTTTGTTTCAAAGATTTTGTTTTTTTTGTTTTTAAGATCAAGTTTTTGAAAAAAAAAATTATTCCCCACTTTGCCCCGACGTTCAATGGAATGATGGTAGGACTCTGTGCTGCCCCCTTGAGAGGTTGGCCAAAAATTTCAAGTTTTGAGGTCAAGCTCATGACTTTATTCTATTTCAGTTCCTTTATGTTTAGGATGAGGAATTAGGTCCATAGGTCCTTCGCTTCTCATTCTAATGTTTACGAGAGCTTCTAATTTGAAAGTAGGAAGGTTCCCTAAGTAAAATTAGGGTTTCCTAGGTGAAATTAGGGTTTTTTTGAGGTTTAATATAGGCAATTAGTCCTCTAGTTAGCTCATTTGTGCTTTAATCTTTATGCTAATTCTTATCTTTGGATTTTCCATTTTGTCAGTTGTCGAGGAGAAATCCTCAGATTTGAGGGAGCCCCACATTGTTCTGACCTGGTTCAGGAGTTTGGACGACCTGCAGGTGTTGGTGGCCTGATATGTACCTTGTCCCTTTGTGTTTTTGTCTTGTTATGTTCTCATTTTGCGTGTACAAAGTTTTTTGAGTCAATAGCGGTTTTGGTGATTTCAGAGCATCTGCATCATTTTCCTTGCATTTTCTAGGTGAGAACCTCACCTTTGACCTTTAAACCCTTTCCCTTGACCTAAAACCTCGCTCTTGACTTAAACCCTTGCTTTGGATTCATGCACTTGACCTAAAACCTCACCTTTGACTAAAAACCTTGCATTTGGTTACTGTTTTTCCTTAAACTTCACCCTTGACCAAGAACCTCGCCCTCGATTGAAAACCTCGCCCTTGTTTCCTCACCCTTGACCTAAAACCTCGCACTTGCCTGAAAAACTTGCTTTTGCTTACTATTTTATGAGCATTTGCTCTAAACCCTTGTATTTGACTTTAGCTCTTGTATTTGCTTTTAGCATTTGCTCTTAACCCTTGCATGTGCTTGTTTGTCATCCAAAATGTCATTTGTCATCGTGTTTTGTGTCTTTTTGTGTTGTTTAACATGTTTAAAGTGAAACCCTAACATTTTGGGTTAAAACAATTGTAGGTGGGCTTCAAGCCACTACAGCTGAGGGAGAGATGTCATTGACACCTGTTTGATCTGATTTCCCATTTCGATATATTGGAGCGAGCTTTCCTGATGCTGTTGGAATATGTTATGTTTGCTACATTCCTCCTATTAGAACTCACATAGTGATGATGACCGCACTTGTGGAGCGATGGAATTCTGAGACGTCCTCGTTTCATTTGCCTACAGGAGAGGTGATTGTTACCCTCGAGGATGTGTGGAGGATACTTCGCCTTCCCATTCATGGCGAGCTTGTTACATATCATGTTCGATGTGGTACCTACGCCATGCCATGGGTGTTAGATTCTAGACACTTGGAGGTGTGCCAGTTGGAGATTGATCTGTCTGAGTTTTTTGGTAGTGCATATCCTATTTCGCTTGTCCTATGTGGTTTGATTTCAAGACTAGTTGTTCCTAATAGGAGAGGTCGACAATTTCCTATGAGTTGGGGTGTATGTATTGAGAGTATTCTTGAGCATGGGATGAGGTATGATTGGGGTGCATGTCTTCTCGCCCACCTGTATAGAGATATGCACGAGGTTGTGTATCAGGGCGAGAAATATATTTCCGCAAGTGTTTTGCTTTTGCATGTTTGGGCGTGGGAGCACGTTGTCATTTCTCAATCAGACAGGGTACAAGATCATTCTCTTGATGATCCATACTCTTATCGTTATGGGGATTTATGCACTACACCTTGCCCGATGATCTTCCTTATTGGCACCAAGTTTTTGATGAGATGCCAGGTTTTGTGTGGAGACCTTATATGGGTTGTGAGGCCTGGCCAGAGGATTTAGATCTTGTTTACTATCAACAAACCCAATGGTTGATTGGTCGTTCTTATTCTTTGATAGGGCGTTACTTAGCGGGCCGAGTATGTCATCGGTTCAGAGAGAGACAAGGGTGGGTTCTTGATGCTTATGAGACTCGGTTCAATTGGACCACTAGGGAGGTTCGTGTATGGGGTCTCCAGGAAGATATAGATATTGTTGTTGCTAAGTTCAGAGCACTTTCCCTAGTTGGTTGGGGTTGGCTGGTTAGTCTAGAAAATCCAGGTACTACTCTTGATTATGATGAGTGGTGAGCACGACACAAGCCATTGAGGTTCACCGACCTTGTGGGTGATCCTGCTTTGGGAAGAGCAGGTATTACAGGTCATCGTGGGGAGTGACAGCGCATTGAGGTTCTTTCAAAGCAATTGGATACGGATCAACATGATGGGGCACAGGATGGTCATGATGAGTGTATGCCTCAGGTGTAGGGTCATAGATAGGTTCTGGGTCTTCCTCCACCAGCTAGGGATGGAGATATATTGTTAGCTCAAATAATTGCTACTAGAGACACAAAGATAGTGTTGCGATAGGCTGCAGAGGCTCAGGTAGACATTTTGAGGGCTGAGCAAGATAGCGAGAGCGGTTGATGGCATGTTGCAAAGGCTCAGGTGTAGTTGTTTACGACAAAGAGAGATACTCTCAGGGTGGAGATGATAGTATGCAAGTCAAGCGAGATCAATTTCTACAGATGTCTACTTATTATTAGACCTTATATGATGTTGTTGTTCCTAGGGTTGCTTGGCATACGTGGTTTGGAGAGCCTAGTGTTGTGAGTGATGGCGGTGGTGGTAGCGAGGTAGCTAATCAGTCTATGAGATAGCCGAATCCTTTTGGTGGACCATAGCCTAGTCTATAGGGTTTTTTCCTTCCTGTTGGGGTCTTACTTTTTGTACCTGGTCTTCATGCTATTTATTGCTCAAAGGGATATTGTAGACATGTGTTTTGTATATATATATATTCATCGGCCTAGTCGAGGCCTCGTATATATGTTATGATTTTGTATGACCCTATCACACTTGTTTCACTGAGGATGATGTACTTATGACATTCACTCTTTTGATGATATATTTATATATGTGTGTGTGTGTGTGTGTGTATATATATGAGATATACCTTCTTCGATTCAACCTCATTTTATGCTTATGTGATGATGATATATGATGATGTATGTTTATATATATTTTTGTACTTTTCCAATGTATGCGTATGATGTGGATGGATGAATCATAATTTGTTTTATATGATGAATGAATGCCCCATACATGATACTTGATTTTTTTATTGGTTTATTATTGTCATGATGTGTATTGACGACATTATGGATGCAACATGGTACTAATGATATTGCTATGCAAGGTGGATGTTAATTGGAAGAAATATTGATGATGGATAGGAATATGATGTTAATTAGAAGAAATATTGATGATGGATAGAAATATGATGTTGTTAGTAGTTGATGAGTTCCTTTTGCTTTACTTTAGAGATTTCACAGTTTGAACAATCCTGTTTGATGTAGCAAACAAATACGATGCACCAAGGTATTAATGACCATGATGACTTTGTATCTATTGTGTGGACTTTGACTCTACATACAAAGAGTATTTTTTCTCATACCAGACATATGAAAACTTTGTTAAAAGTATATATCCGGGTTGTGCTAAAAAAATTTCGGACCAGTCACACGGAGAGGTATAAAACACATAACATGCAACTGCTTCACGAATTGTTTTAACACAACTTTTATACACTTAATAAAGAAATTATTTGCCATGGTAGTATTAAAAAAATATCTTACAAACAACAAATCGAAATGACGGTCAATTGCCACCAATCCTTCTTCTCTAAATCCTTATGGACATTCTCGAGAGATCCTGGGAATGAGTCATTAAAACAAATCGAAAAGATAAGACTATAAAAAGATAAAACAATGTTGCAATATCACTTGCCATATCTGTTTGGTGTGGGGCTATTATCCAGTGTTGATCATGTCTATCGTAGGAACGGATCCGTTAAGGCATATATTAGGATGTTGTTGGGACTTGTTAAAAAAATAGGTAGTTGATACTTTGGCATTGTTTTCATTTGTTTATAGTCAGAGCTTTTGTTATTGTTTGCTTGAAGGTTCTAGATTTTGATGTTTGCTTTGTTTGTTTGTTTTGTCAAAGGATGATTGTGAAGGTTTGTTTATTTATGGGTGAAAATTTTATTGCGAATTGTGATGACGAAATGGGTCTTTTTGATTTTTCTAAGTTTTTATGATGCTATTTTTGTTGTTTTCAGGGGACTAACCTAAGGCTTCGAGGGCTCATCAAAGATAAGCCTTGCCTATGTTGTACACACAAAGGCTTGTAGTTCACTTGGTTTGAGTATTTTTTACCTTTTCTATTTTGTGAATGTTTTTGGATTTTGTATGTTGTAGGTATTTTTGAATTTTGTTTTTTTTGACTAAGTTGAAAATAAAGCATGTTGGAAACCTAAGGGGACTGACCTAGGGTCTCAAGGGCTAATAATCCTTGCTTACGTTGTACATGCAGAGACCACGTAGTTCAACCATTTGAATCAAAGCATAAATTGTTTTTGGATAAACAACATTGATAATCTGGATTGATATTCCACTTCTATGTCTAGAGGATATGTTGCGGGAAATCTAGTTGAACTAGTTGTGAGGTTCAAGCAAATGTTGATATCTTAGACTGTTTGAGTGAAGGAATAACCCAATGATGTTGTTTTTGTTTTTGATCTTTGTTGTTTTCTGATGGTTTTGATTTTTTGTTGTTTTACAACATTTTTGGAATTTTGTTAGTATTTATGACCCTGATAGGACAGTAAAAGATCTAACCCATGACCAGTTTCGGGAAGTTTCCCCCAGTTGGAGAAAAAATGACTTTCCTTAATCAGTGACAAGCCATGGTTGGATACATGTTTTATTATGAAATGGATGGGTGGGTGCCATGGATAGTACTGATAGATAATGATGTAAGTTTTATTCAAACATAGTGCATGTTTTCCAGGTTTTCACTATGGTACCTATTATAGGAGTGCCACAAAGTGGTTTTCACTCAAAGAACATTTTATTTCCCTTTGTTGTTTTTCTTACTTTGTTCTATTTTTTTGGATTTTTACCCTCTTGCTTGGGGTATTTTGATGCGCTTTATGTGTAGAACTTTTTGAGTATTTTTTGATTCTCCTTGAGGACCAAGTCACCAATTTGAAAGTTCCTATCTTTGATTTTCTTATCATAGCTTCATTTGAGCCGATTCTGATAAACCTGCAGATGGTTTAATGCACTCAAACACCTTTCATCTAGGAGCTCTAATTCATTTAGTTTGGATACCCTGTATTATTCGTTGCTTACCATGCCTTTTAGTGATACTCACAATGAGGGGATTTTGACCTCAATAGGCAAGACAACCTTTGATTCGTAGACCAAGGAAAATGGTGTGGTGCCAGTAGGTGTGTGAATGCTGGTTCGATAGGTCCATAAGGTTGGGTTTAGTTGTAAATCCCAATCACAGCCAACATCAATGATAGTCTTTTTCAATATTTTTAGGATTGTTTTATTAGATGCCTCAACCTAACCGTTTCCTTGGGGGTAATAGGGTGTGGAAAATCTATGATGGATAGAAAATTGGGAACAAAGCTCTTGAACATCCTGATTTTTGAATGGGGTCCATTGTTTGTTACTATCATTTGGGGAATTCCATACCTGCACATGAGATAATTCAAAATGAATTTTGATATCTATTCTCTGGTGATATAGGTCAAGGGAATTGCCTTTATCCATTTAGTGAAGTACTTTGTTGCTATGATAATGAATTTGTGCCTGTTGGATGAAGCAGGCGATATATTGCCTACCAAGTCTAATCCCCATTGTGAAAAAGACCATGGTGTAGCTATGGGTCTCAATTCTTGTGCTAGTGCATGAACTAGATCACTGTGTTGATGACATTACCAACATTTTCTAGAATATTGTATGCATTCTTGTTCCATGGAGGGCCAGTAGTACCTCATTTTGAGCAGTTTCTAGACTAGGTTAAGTCCACTAGAGTGGGATCTGCAAATACCTTCATGGACCTCATGTAAGGTTGTTTGTGCTTATTCTCCATTAAGGCACTAGAGTAACATACCATCTAGGCTACGACGGTATGGGTATCTCCTAGGATGGTAAAACAATAAGTTCTACGGGTGAAGGTTTTCTTTTGAGTGGTTGTTACGTCAAGTGGTATGATACTGTGTGGGATGCAGTCAAAACTATCTTGGTAGCATGGGGAGTTAGAACCAACAACAACACATACCAGTTCTGATTCTAGGATGTTGAACATACGTACAAGAAACTGTTCAACGAGGAACTCATACTTAGGCATATTCTGTGGAATATCAAGTAGTGATCCTATTGTTGCCATTGCATCAGCAACTCTGTTATTGATTCGAGGAACTTGCTCAAAGGTTATTTTGACAAAGTATTCCTTGAAGCTATCCACCATCCTTTTATATGGTAGAAATTTGTCATTTTTTGTATGGTACTCATCGTTCACCTGTTTGATTACTAGGTGAGAGTCTCCAAAGACATGTAGCTCTTTTATTCTCCAATCAATAGCCATTTTTAGCCCTGTGATAAGAGTTTCATATTTTGAGATGTTGTTCATGCATGGGAATGCAATCCTGTAGGCCTCGTGTATACTATCTCCCTATGGTGTGAGAAATAGAATACCTGCTCTAGAGCCATGTTGAGTATGGGACCCATCAAAGTATAGAGTCCATTGGCCTATCTTTTTTGTCATCAAGATACTATCATCTGGAAAGTCCACTATGAGAGGTTTATGATCATCTATGGATGCTTCTTCCAGGTGATCCACTATAATTTGTCCTTTGATAGCTCTCCTATCCACATACTCTATATCAAATTCACTTAGGATCATCACCTATTTGGCTATTCGGCTAGTTAGGGTTGTCTTTGCTAGTAAGTATTTGAGTGGGTCTACTTTTGAAATCAACTTCACCTTTCTGTTTAAGATGTAATGTATCAACTTTTGTGTTGAAAACACGACTCAGAGACACATGCTTTCAATGGGTGAGTAGTTTAGTTCATAACCTCCCAGTGTTTTGCTAATATAGTAGATTGCCCTTTCTTTATTGCTATCATCTAGCTGGACCAAAAGAGCTCCCAGCATTGCTTGTGTGGTAGACACATAGAGTATCATTTCCTTTTCTAGGATAGGTGGCATGAGTATAGGAGGAGTAAGTAGGTACTCCATTTTGTTGGAATGCTTGGTCACGTATCCCATACCACTTGAAGGTGATGTCCTTGTTTAGGAGATGAGTGAAAGGGTGAAATTTTTCTGCCAATTGTGCTATAAATTACCTGATGGATTGCAGCTTCCCTTGTAGGCTCCTTAACTATTTCAGTGTCTTTGGTGGAGGCATCTCTATTATAGCTTTTACTTTTACAATATCCACTTCAATCCCTCTTCTTGACACTATGTACCCCAACAACTTTCCAAATGTTACTCTAAACACACATTTCTTAGGGTTAAGTCTCATATTGTACCATTCAAGTCAATCAAACACCTTTGTTAGGTTTTTCAAGTGATCTTCCCTTTTGAATGACTTTGCTAGAATGTCATCCACATAGTCCTCCATGATTGTGTGTAGCATATCATGGAATATGGTCGTCATTGCTCTTTGATATGTTACTCTTGCATTCTTTAGACCAAAGGGTATTACATTCCAACAAAATTTCCCCCAAGCACAAGTAAATGTTGTTTTGTGTTGGTCATCTAGAGAGATCTTTATCTGGTTGTATCCAAAGAAACCATCTATTAAGGATAACATCTAATGCCCTGTTGTTAGATCCACAATCATGTCGATACTTGGCAATGGAAAGTTGTCCTTTAGATAGGCCTTGTTCAAGTCTCTGAAGTATGTGCATATCCTTACGCCCCCAGTAGGTTTGGACACTGGTACCAGATTTGATATCCATTGTGGATAGTCGATGGGTCTAATGAAACCCACATCTAGTAGTTTCTTTAGCTCTACCTTTACCAGTAATGCTATCTAAGGATGAATTTTTCTAAGTTTTTGCTTGATAGGATTTGCTCCAAGGACAACAACTAAATGATGTACCACTAATGCTAGATCTAGTCCAAGAATGTCAACATAGGTCCAGGAAAAGTTTACCTTTCTCTTGTTGATGAAAGCTGTGAAATTTTCCTTTTCTTTAGGATCAAGTGACGCTGCATGGTATGTTATCTTTCGGTTCTCTGTTGTGCCAACATTTATGGAATCTGCTTCTTCTACTAGGAGTGTTGATCTTTCTTGATATTTCAATATGGGGAGATTGAACCCTCCATCCTCAGGTGCCTTTGGATGGTTTTCACCTTCGGATGCGTCCTTTATTTTCCTCTTTTTTGGATATGATAGAGCCACAATGTGGTTTTCCCTAGGGGATTGTATTTTTATGTTTTTTCTTTCATTGTTGCGGCTAGGAGATTCAATCTTTCCACCAAAGTATTCCTCATTTTCAAGCTCCATGACGAGCCCTACTTTGTGATCTCCAACTAGTATATCTATTCGAAGTCCCATGAACTCTACGATTGCCTCATCATTCTGGAATTTATCCAGAACAGGTATTTATTGTTGTTGATCCTAATCTATGAGTTGTGGGTAGTAGAGTGGTAGTCTATTATCATCATCCACAAAGCTTATGAAGGTTGTTGAAATGGTCAGTATGGCTCAGGTGTCTTTTTCCCACTGAGTGTCTAGGTCATCATTACTAGAAGTGGGAGAATCATATCCGGTGATGAAGGAGAATCCCATTCATATTCATTAGAATTTGTTCCAGAACGGTAGTAGATGTTGGGAATGGTTTAAATATATTGGAGAGAGAACCTATCAATGCTAAAGTTTTCGAATAGGTATTTGATGGCTAAATCATTGTCCATAATATGATAGATATCTAGTGCCTTAATGCTAGTATAAGTTTCTCATTTCTTCCAAGAGGTTTGTCTAATTTTTGGAATAACTACATCTTTTAGATTTTAACCTAACCCCATGTTTTTCTTCCTTTGTTACACTATGATAGGCTCTGATCAGCCTTGTTTGTGTAGCCCAAGGCCACCTTTTCCATTGTATCCCATTTGTTTAACTAATTGATAACCTCTAGTGTCAGGATCAATTAAAATGGGTTATGGATTTTCTAGTTCTTCTTGGTCCTCCTTGTAGATCATGGATGAGAAGTCCTAAAATATTTCTTCATCTTTCATGTCTCCCCATCTAGTGAAGATTGTGGGCTTGGCTATCATTTACACTATCTTGATCTCTTTTAGACCTCCATATACTCTGGGTATTGGTGGAAGCATGCCGATGCAAAATGCTTGGTTGAAATGGTAATTCCCATTACCCTTGTCAAGTACTTGAACCTTGGCTTTTGTTTTTGGTTGAGGTTGACAGAAGCATGGAAGGGTCAACATAAGAAAAGGAGTGGAAGGCTATGTCGTTGCTAGGCACACGTTGGATTTTATTATACTTTTCCTCCAAATTTGCATAGAAATGGAAAGGCTCGGGATCGACATATAGTGTTACTTCTTTTCCTTCATGGGGAAACTTTACGCATTGATGAAAAGTGGAAGGGACTGCTTATAATGCGTGGATCCAAGGGCGTCCCAGGAGGAGGTTGTACGAAAACTCAAGGTCCAATACTTGACAAGTAGTTTTTGTGATGGTTGGTCCTATCTGCACTAGCAACCTGATTGTTCCTTTAGAATTTCTTTCAAGGTCATTTTAGGCCCTTATGGTGATACTCTTGCCTTTGTAAATCATGTCATCAAAATACCCTAACTATTTGAAATTTTTTAAGGTACATATGTTTAAACCTGCACCATTATCTATCAATACTCGTTTGACCATGGTTTTGTGAACACCAACCTCTATGTAGAGGGCTTGGTTGAGGAATGTTCTTTGTGGTAAATCTTTCTCTGAAAAGATTAAATGATTACTTGTTGTGATCTTGCCAACTATTGCTTGGAACTGAATAGGAATGAGGTCATTAGGGACTGACATTTCTAATGCCTTTTTCAATATTTCCCTATGTAAGAGTGATAGTTTTAACAACTCTAGGATTGAGATTAGGGCAGGTGTTTTCTTCAATTGTTCCACAATGTTGTAGTCACTTGGTGACTTGATTGGGGGTTTGGGTGGGACTCCTTGAATTTTAACTCTTCCTCGGCTGGTGGTTACATTATAGTTGTTGTCTCCACCTTGTGGGTGTTGGCAAGAA
>VDFB02363451.1:0-26366 GCA_007258455.2 Sequoia sempervirens
CATGGACAAATCCTCTACCTTTTCCAAATCCACAGATTTCATTAACAATTTCATTTGTCAATTAGGTTTCATCTCAAATCTTCACAACATCCATTACATTCAGTATTTAAAATGATGTCACAATTTAAAAATGATTCAACCTATTAATTTCTCTTCCCTAAGAAATAATGTTTACACACAATATCAACACTTTGTCCAAAATAATTCAAATAATCACTACAACTAATTCAAATTCATGATTTTATTATCTGATTAAATAATTACACAAGTACCCAGATTGGTCTTGTTTAATTCCTCTCAAACTCTTTCTTCACGGCTCTAGGAAAATTCACCGCCAGCAATTCACCGATGGAAAATTCACTGTCAACAATTCAATGTGGGAAAATTCACCACCACCAACAATTCACCACCATGGAAAATTAACCACCAAAAATTCATGCAATTAATTTTTCATGCGGTGAATTGTCATGGTGGTGAATTTTCCTGCGGTGAATTGTTGGCGGTGAATTTTCCATCAGTGACGATGAATTTGCCGTATGCCTTTCTTCACAATTTGCATCATCTTAACAACATTCCTCTGGTTCTATATTTTCATTGTTTTCATTTTAATTTGAATATGCCATGATAAAATGGCGTGGTCCTTCCTCCCCTTTCCTCAATATTCTATGCTACCTTCCTCTTGGCCCAATGTGCTTCTCCTTCTTTCCTCTTTAATCTTTAATCTGTAAATTGTAAATTTCAATCTCTAACATCTATGTACAACCTCTCTTTACTCTTTGTTGCATATATTTTCTTCTCTGTGTGACCTCATTCTAAATGGTAATTCGACTTGCAATTGTTTATCCAACCTCCAATGTTGCAGCCGCCCCCTACCATCTTCTCTTTTGGCAACTCAATTCTTTGTTATTCCATGAGCAAAAACCTCCATGATCCCTATGTGACCTCTCATAGATGATATTTTTTTTAAGTATCGCTGCCTCTCCCCTTTTTTATTCATTTCTTGCTACTCATTTTATGGCTTGACTTATGCTGATCTGCCTGGCATAGTGATTCCTCTTCTCTTTCCCTTAAAATCTGTTGCTTATTATTTATCTTTGTTTTTTTTTTAAATTCTTATTCCCTTTGTATACACGACCTTTCATATTCTGGGAAAAAAATAAGAACTTGTATTTTATCCAAAACCAATGATCTGGTTGACTTGATTGAGGCCAATTTTTGGCAATAAGACGAATTCACATCCCTAGAAAAATGAAAGATCAACATTTAGTTCACAGTGATAATCGATCTTAATGGAAACCCATTTAGATTCATTAGAACAATTGAAGCTTTGGAATAAGAAAAACAAAACCGGACATTTTGTTAAATGGAATGACAACAATGTCATTTGATCGCTTTGTCGCGTAACACACCCCTGAGCTGGATGCTCCTGCATCAAAGTGCCATAAAAGGAATCTTTTTATGTCATCAAATTTATTAAATTATTGATAAATATCATTGTGCAATTTATCCATAACTAAGTCAACACTTCAAAAAGAATGGTTTGATAAAATAAAATGGTCTACATTTGCACACACACATTTATATATACAACCATACACACCCAAGGTATATATATATATATGCCCAAGGAATGAATATATATCATATACAAGAAATATATGTGTGTGAATAATATTGTATCACTTTGATTTAAGATATTACCCTAGGAAATTCATTCTAACATTGGGTCATAGGAATGCTTGGAACTTGAGTATGATGGCAAAAAAATTTCTAAAAGTGAAGAGCTATAGTCATCTTTTGTGTTAAAGGATCCATTATTTTCTAATGTATATGAATGTTATTAAATAAGGGTTATTTTATGAACATGGTGTTGCTTCTTTTATAAGTACCATTAGGGTGAGATTGAACCAATTACTTGAGATAATTATAATCAATAGTTTAGCTACAATTGGTTATGGAAATTGACATCTTCATGAACTTTGTAAGAAAAATGGAAGTAAAGATATGTATTATTAAGATTTTAGTGAATAATGATGTTGATTAATATAAGTGCCACAAAAGGAACTTTTTTATGTCATTGATTTCATTAAATTATTGGCATACATTAATCATGTTAATTAATTATAATTAAATTTAATATACATTTAGATGAATTGTTTCTTGCTGTGTATATGTTTGTGCTCGTGTTTATAATTGTGTTGTACATTTCATACCTTGGCCTAGGGGTGATTTATCAAACTTTGTGATGGTGTAGACTATGATGTTTGTGATGCTTTCCTTGTTTGATGCATGATATATGATGTAATAATGTGCATTATCCCTAAAAAATTCTTACTACCTACATGCCTAGATTCTATTTAAGCTCGATTCTCTTAATGTTGTGGTAACCTTTGATTTGTCTCCTAAATGGAGCTATCACATTACTTGAGCTAGTATGATCTATATTAGGGAGAACATGAGTTTATCATCCATAAATGAAAAAGAATATGTTTTCCTCTTTGAGGATGACGGTACACAATTAGAATAGTTAAAATTGTTAAAATTGCATGTTTGTTCATGAATAGTTATAGCATTTTTTTGGTGAAAATGAATTTATTATTCTTGGGATTTAAGTGTATTAGAAATTATTGGTTTGGAACATCTATAACAACTCATAAAATGAGGGAACTATGACATGTTTAGTGTTCAACCTTATTAGCTTGCCTTGGCATGCAAATGCAATAGTTTGTCAAGTGTTTAGACCTTGATTCTAACAGGGTATTTAAGTATCATTTAACATGGGTCTTATAGCCCCTATGTTGTAGCCCTACTAGTAGGGATTATTTCACTATTGGCAATTGCTATCATCAATATTGGGTTCCTTATAATCTACCGCCATTGAAATTTTGAGACCTAAATTAGCATTTCTAGAGTCCATCCTACCCTTTAACCAATTTCTAATTTTCATTCACTTCAAGTGGATTTTTACAAAGAAAACATTTATAAAAATATAGGATAGCATGGTTTGGGATAATGAAAGTAGTTTCCTTGGAACAAATAATAGTTTTGGGATATATGGAGAGTATTATACAAATAGATTTTGATATAATACAAACAAAATTTACAAAAATTGAAAGAAATACAAACAAAATACAAACAAAATGCAAAAATTGAAAGAAAAATTGAGAAGAGATAAGTATTATGGAACTTGGATGCACATACGATGTCATGGAGGGTGACATGGACAATGCTTTTTCTCTCTTGGGGTTCAAATCATCGCTCTCAAGTGGGGTTCGGTAGTCACTATCAAAAATGACAATAGAGAATACCATTTTTGATAGGTATAAACTCTTTATAAAAAAACATTTACAAATGGGTTTGATCGAATGGGGTTTGAACAACCCATTATTTTATTAATAAAAAACTCGACTAAAGGGACTTCAAACAAATCCTGTAGGGAAAAGGTGTTCGTTCAAGTAACAGGTGTTGAGTGAACAACTTTGTACAGCTGTTCGACGAGGGACCTAGAGGTGAACCATCCGCTAATTGCACTATAAGCGAACAATTCTTGTTTGTCTTCAGAACAGCAACCACCACAATGGGATGTCCCTAATCCCTAAACTATACATAGCCTTGGGGCACTCGGCCTTGAATAATAATCTCGATTGTAAACCCTCAGCCAACCCTCCGGTACCTATACTATGCTCTCGACCCTTTGCCTCTACTCTATGCTCTTAACCCTATGTAGTCCTAATCCCGCCCAACACTGCCTTAAACCCTAAACCCCTGACAAGTACAACCTCAACCTCCTCCCTATATACCCTATACCCTCGAGCCTTGTACCACAAACCCTAAACATTGTGTCTCTCTCTAATACTTTATACTTAAACCCTAAACCCTTACACTCTCAACCCCTTCACCCTACGCCCTTCACCCTAAATCCCTTATACCTTATACCCAATATCCTAAACCATAATCCCTATACTCTACACACTTAATCTTATACACTCAATGGGTTGAACATCATCCCTCAACCATAAAACCTCAACCCTATACTTAAGCCCTAATCCTTCAACCCTCAACCCTATACCTTAAACCCTAAACCCTACACCCTCATCCTATACCCTATACCCTCAACCTTATACCCTAAACCTTGAACATTGTCCCTGAACTCTATACTGTCAACCCTATACTTAAACCCTAAACCTCACACTCTCAACCCTTAACCCTATGCCTTATACCCTAACCCATACCATAAACCCTATACCCAATATCCTTAACCCTAAACCTTATAGCCTATACACTTAACCTTATACCCTCAACCCTGTAAACCCTCACCCTCAACCCCATACTTAAATCCTAAACCCTACATTCAACCTTGTACCCTAAACCCTCAAACCCTATACAAAATACATCCTAAACCCTAATTCTTATACCCTATACACTTAATCCTATAACCTTAACCTTGAACACTTTCCCTCAACCCTCAAACCTATACCTTAAACCCTAAGTTGTCAACCCTCATCCCTATACCCTAAAGCCTCAACCTAACACCCTAAACCCTATACTCTAGAGCTTCAAGTTGATCATTTTGGTGTATAATTTTGACACACTTTTTAAAGTCACTTTGGGACCCCTCCTAATGGTGAATACCTGCTCTAAGGAAATGGATGCCACAATAAATACATACAAACATACATCCATCTATCCATCCATGCATCCATCCATCCATCCATCCATACATACATGTAGTAGAAAGTGGAACTAGTTGTGCATGGGGTGTGATTGGTGGTGTGCATGCCTACTAATAACTTTTACAAAACTCATGAACAAGTGAAAACCCAAAATAGTTGTACTTGTAGTTAGGAACTAGTGAAGGTCTATAGTGTATCTATTTTAGACATTGAACTACTATAGCGTATCCTCTAGCTTGTGTAATCCTATTGTGAATCATCCTTTTGTCTCTACTGGTAGCATTGAATCCTTGCATCCTTTTAAACAAATCCTTTGTCTATATGTCCCAAGTCAATATATGTAATAGAATTCCATGTTGAATGGATTTTTAAGAATAGAATGACTTTTAAATTCACACTTCATTTTCTTCACTTTAAACACGAACTCTTACAAAAATCAAGAAAACATTCATTACATTTTTAATTACTAATAATCTTCTTTCTTATTTAAATATTTTCTTCTTATCATTTTGATTTGTAGAAATTTAGTAGAAATATGAACCTTAGACTTTCCTCTTAGAACTCCTTATATCTCAAAAGAACCTATCCATCCACTTTGCTTCTTTGAAAATATAGTTAAAACATCATCTTGTAAACATTTGATGGAGAACCAAACTTTATGGCCATCCATTACGTAAAATATTTTAGAAGTCTGTCAAAAAAAACACACAACACTATGTTAGGCAAATAAGTTCAGATTTGGTCATCACAAAATGTGACTTACATTTGATCGGTGCATGCATAATCTAAAGTCTACCACGCGAGAATAATTGCTAATAAACAACTCAAATTTATTTGATAAAAAATAATATCTTGACTTTTTAATGACTGACTATACATGCATGATGACGACATACACATATTTTTAATAATTATATTCTTATCTGAAAGTAAATGATACTACAGTATTTTTTAATAACTGACCATACATAATATAAAATGCATAAATAATGAACATAGACATATGTTTGATTACAACTACTATATTTTATATAAAGAACAACTAATGCCCAAAATAACACACCCAAGATTACTGAAAGGCTCTGAGACACTCCCCCTTATACACGAGTAAAAATGGAGAATGCAACTGAAAGCAAAAGGTTCTTAGGGCACGTCGTGGTGTTGCCCTATTCCTCACTTGGCCACACTAATCCCCTCCTTCAGTTCGCCAAGAATCTGGCTTCCAAGGGTTTTCTCGTCTCCTTCGTAAGCCTCCATTTCGACCACAACAGAATGGTGAAGGCCAGAGAGTACCTCCAACGCCTCAGCCAGGGTGGCCCTGGTCTTGTTCAGTTCGAATGGATTCCCGATGAGATTCCCGCTCACGTGCCTCTCGACCACCACTTCCAGCCCTTCCTCTTCCAGCACATGCACAACACCATGACCGGACATGGCCTCGAATCCCTCCTCCTCCGTTTCAACGCCTCCGCCAATCCTGTATCCTGCGTCGTCTACGATTCCTTCCTTCCCTGGGTCCCAAAAATTGCAGCCAAGCTCAGCATTCCCCACGCCTTCTTCTGGACGCAGTCCATCTCAGTTTTTTCGCTTTATTACCACTTCAAGACAGGTCAGAATCTCGTTTGAACATTTTTTTCTTAGCAGGTCTGTGCCGATTCATTAATTAAGTTTCTTGTTGTTCGTGTGTTAACAGTTGAGAAGTGGGATGGGGAACGAAATCTGGCATCGAGCTTCGATGTTCCGTGTCTGGGCGAATTCAAAATTGGGGATTTACCTGGGCATTTTCACTTTGACCAAGAGCTCAAGCTCAGAAAAGTGCTCGACTACTTCGGAGATCTGGATTCGGTGGCGGACGCTTCCTGGGTTCTCGTTAATTCCTTCGAAGAGCTCGAATCAGAGGCGCTCGAGTACATGAACAGATTAGTGAAAGTGCCTGTTATAACAGTAGGCCCCTCCATTCCCTCGGCTTTTCTGGACCGGCGCAACCCGGAGGACACGCGGGTGGGAGCGGGCTCAGACCCTTGGGAAGGGTCGGAGGGCATAATTAGATGGCTCGATAGTAAACCCCCGCTTTCGGTTCTTTATGTTTCCTTCGGCAGCATAACGTCTGTCAGTCCCCCTCAGATCCGCGAACTGGCAGCAGGGCTTGAGAAAAGCCAGCACAGCTTCTTGTGGATCATCAGGCCTCCCCAAGGGCATCACGACCTCACTGCATTTTTGCCTCCAGGATTTCTAGAGAGAATCGAAGGAAGGGGTTTGGTGGCGGAGTGGTGTGTTCAGCTGGAAGTGCTGTCGCATCCGTCGGTGGGGGTGTTTATGAGCCACTGCGGGTGGAATTCGACGCTGGATGCTCTCAGCTCGGGCGTTCCTATGCTCACCATGGAGGGTTGGACGGATCAGCTCACTAACGCCAAATTCGTGGCGGACGTTTGGAAAACAGGGTGTAGAATGAGGAAGGGCGAAGATAGGGTGGTGCCGATGCAGGAGATTGAGAGATGCGTCAGATCAGCGATGGAGCACGGGGGAGAATTTGCAGAGGTGAGGAAGAATAGCCTCAAATGGAAGGAAGCAGCGACGCGGACTATGATCCCCGGCGGTTCCTCCGATGCAAGTCTTTCGCGCTTTGCTCGTGAGCTTGCGGCCATTGCACGGTAAACTTATTTTACAGAAGCTTTACAGTTCAATAACTTAAGCCCGTATATAGGCTCCACTTCTTTTTGTCGTGGATAAATAATTTGCATAGCCCTAAACAAATCTTTGCGGAAAAATTTGGCAAATCAATAGTAACAGGATTTTATTGCGAAAAACTAAAAATTGGATTTAAAAAATATTAGATTGGATAAAAATTATTTTAAAGATAATAATTTAAAGGTTTTTTAATAGTGTAGAGATAGAAAGCAATTAAAATTGAGAATTTAGTCTATGAATTGTGGAGTATAAATTTTTGTTGTTTATCTTCATGTCGCTGATAACATTGCGTTGCATAATATATACTTTATATTAAATTTAGTTGTTTCTTTTGAGTAAGCAATAGTGATAACAATCCTCATCACACAAGAAGAATAGACATATGGAATTATTATTCAAATATCTTTTGAAATTAATCTAAAGCCCTTGATTAGATCAATGTCATTGTTTTTAATAATTGTGATTGAGACCTTATTAATAAAATATAAGACTACCTAGCGTGTTCACTATAATTTCAAGTAGAGTTTCTAGACCAAGTTGGAAGTGATGTTAAAAGAAACCTTACAAAGTTAAGAGAGTCTTAAAATGTTATATTGTACATTTAGTTCAAAACGAAATGGCATTCTTGTTCATCTCTATTTTCGAGAAGTTAAAACATATATAGATATAATTGAAGCCTGTTGATTGGACCATGTCATGGGATCATGTAGCTATTATAAATTGATAATTTTATATTGATAGATTGCCAAATTATTGTAAAACCATGAGAAGATTGTCGCCTAATATGTTAGAATTGTGTTACTTTTAGCACTTTGATAATTTTATATTATAATGTTAGAATTGTCTTACAACACATAAATATTTGCACTACTCCCTTTGCACCATAGTTGGGACATCCATATTAGCCACACACAAGGTATGTTCTTAGCATTGTCTAACACCAATAACATACAGAAAAATTAATAAAAAATCATCAATATATCTATTAATATTACTCGACACAATAAATTTGCAATGCTTCATTGCCAAAATCCAACTACTAATAATCAACTATTGTTGACATTCGATGCATAATGCAATATAAAGCATTGTAAGAGTTTCATACTTGAGGTTATTGTGAGCATCATTATCTATCAAAATTAAGGGAAGAGTTTATTGAATCTAGTATGAATGTGTTACATCCTCATCTTATGATGTCTTGATGATCAAATCATATTATATATTCTTTCTTATCCCATATTCATCCATTCATTATGACATATCATGCCTACAAAGCATTGGTAAGTTTCCACTCTCATTACAAGTTCATTTGGTTCATAAACACACAAATAATGATCATATACAATCTCGAGGATATTGAAAGTGAGGATATGTATAGTTTATCTATATAATTTTTTTACCAATTATTACCTCATTCATTTTAGAGCCCCACAATAAAAATTCTTCATTATAATGCAATTGCAATGAGGGAAACATTTATACACACATAAGAGATGAATATGATATTCATTTTTTAAAATGAGGTTGTTGTATAGGTATAGGTATCACTGTACTTTATTTTGGCTAGAACCTTAACACTCTAGTTTTATATAAAAATTAGCGTTAATATTTAAAATACATGTAAACTATAATTCCCCAAGATTTCACCCAAAATATTAGTATTCAAAGAAAGTATGAATAATTTCTTGTGATACAAATATGAAAACAATGTGCAACTTTGCATGTCTATGAACTATAGCATTGTAAACTGTCACCCTTGACAATTTCACACTATGTTTTGCTCCCCCTTACATTATTGGACCTATTTGAGCACATAAGTTTCTAAATTATGCATTCTTTGACCTGTTTTTAATTGAAACAAAGAAAAATAGGATGTTGTGTTGGGTGAAATGGAGTGATGAACAATGGCCCTATTTTCCTTATTTCATTCAAAATGTGTGTTATAAAATGCAAATGAAGAATATAAATCAAATATGACAGAAACAGTAATAAAAAGGCAATCTAGAAAGGGGAAAATCTTCTGTACCTTTCACCAAAAGTCACCTTTTGAAGCTCACTAAGGACTCATTCACCCTATGGAAAATGGGTTTTGGCTAGGGTTTCTAGAAAATGCTTTCTAGGTTCTCTTCTACCAGGTCTACACTCCCAAATTCCAAGTGTTCACTATTGGAAAGTTGTAAATAAAATATGTAGAAGATATTTCATGATTTGACAACTTTTCTTGCAACTTTGACAACTTTGTGACTTTCTTCAAATTTTCTCTTCAAAGGATCTTCAACCTAAAATCTACAAGCACACATCAAAGAGAGGAAAAATGTTGTTTGTTAGGGAATGGGGGTTTGCCTTGGTCAAAACCTGTTTTGGTAATTAAACCTTGAAATGAAATGAAACATGAATGAAGGAATGATGAATGAACAACAATGTCACAACTCACCAAACCTTATTTGAAACCTTGGATAAAAAATCTGAAAAAACTAGCGTGAAGAGGCTTCAATGAATGTAGGTCTTGATCATGAAACTTGATTAGAAATAATGCCTTTGAATATACTTGAATTGATCTTGAACACTACATCAATATATTAGCTCAAACAACATGCATGATGTAATAAATATTTGACATGATGAATGAATGTTGATTTCTGCAATAATCTTCTATAAATCTACCCTTGAATTCCTTGAAAATGCTCTTGAATGCTCTCTTGATCATAAACTTGCTATTAGGATTTGCTCATAAAGTTGCTAGGTGAAACTAAGTGAAATGACCTTATATTTATATGTATCTTAAGATCAATTCTCAAAATTCAAATATCACAAGTCGATATTGAACTGTGGATTTGAAATCATTAAAATACCAACAAAAAAATATTTCAAAGGGGGGTTCTAGGTCTTAGTGAGGACCCATTTTCCATAGACCAAATGGGTCCTAGGCCACTTACCTAGAAGACACACCGGTCAATGTTAAACATTATATAAAAAATAGGGTCCTAGAACTAAGTGAGGACCCATTCGCCCTATGGTGAATGGGTTCTAGGTCACGTACCTAGGACACACATCTTCCAAAGTTAAGTGTTGTGTAATGGCATTTATGAATGTCCGGTTTTATTCCTTAGAATTTGTATTTAATTAGGCTTGGATTTGAATTAAAGGGGCCAATTAAGGAAAATTAACCTCAATCAATTAATAAAGCCCTAGATTAATGTGAAAGTGTAAAGGTACAACTTACAACACCAAAAATAAGACACAATTAAGTCCATTTAGTTCAAAAGGGACCTAAATTTAATGTGAATATGAAAAATATATTACAACACTAAATTAAGGGATTGAATTAAACTCATTTTATTATTAATTATTCCCAAATTAAGTGTGAAAAAGGGATACTTTTTCCTACACTACATTAACAATTACCGATAAATTTCAAATAGAAAACAAATGCATTCGTCTAATACTTTGAATCCGACACCTTAATTTTTGGAAAATAGGGCTAGGACATAGACACCTTATGGCGAGTGAGTCCTATTATGGTGAAAGTGTCCCTTATTTTGGCTCCAAATTCAAATATGTCGATGTTGGTACTTTATTATTTAGGGATTCAAGTGCCCAAAGTTGGTTGTCTGGATCTAATTTGTAGGAAATTGAATAAATTATTGTCAAGAGTAAGTCAAGAGTATTCAAGAGAAACATTTCAGTGATTTGTTGCAATAATTCAAGATCCAAGCATCATGTCAAATCTTATGTGAGTTTATGTATGTTCATGTTATCATTGTTTGTGAAGGCTAATCCCTTTTGTAGGTCTCCAAGAAATCCAATAAATCAAGCAAGATAGAACTAAGCCTTGAGGAGTATGAATTCAGTCCTTTAAGGAAGTGATTGAAGGGTGGTGAGTTGTAGAACTTTGTAGATTTATCATTCCTTCGTATTCATTTATCTTTTCTAGCATGGGCATTGCCATTGTGGAAGTGGAAACACTAACACGAGGTTTGACTAAGGAAAACCCCTAAATGGCACAACCCTTCCTCTCTCTTAGAATGTGCATGTTTTAGGTTTGAAGGAGATTGGAGGAAGTTTGAAGATTAATCATCCATTGTTGTAATCAAAACCTACAAAATTATTCTATAGTGATCTGACAAATTTGTAGGCAGAAACAAAAAGCTTTGATTTGACACCAAAGGATTGTAAAAACAAATTTGAAATATCTCTACAAGGACACATACTCCATATGAAAAATTAGTCCTCCTATTTTGGTTGGTTCCAAATTTATAGGACACATACATAACTTTGCCTTTCTCAGATTTGTTGTCAAAATTTTTGTTATAGTTTCTTAGCTGTTGGAATCTTGCATTTTCAGATTAGGGCACATAGTTTAATTAGGTTAGTTAAGGAAAACCAATCCCAATTAATTTCCAAGGTTCAAAAGGATTAGATATGTTATGTCACTTTTTTCCCAATAAGAGTTATGATATAGCCTTTTAGAATTAAAAGGGAGATATAAAAAATAAAGGGGTAATATTATCCTTTGGTTAAAAAGAGATATAAATAAAAATATGCATAAACACTCTTTAAAAAGGTGAAGAATAATTATTTATTTAAATAATTATTAAAAGGAAACCTTTTGTGAAAGGGTGTGATGGTTTGGAAACCACCCCTTAAGAGGATATATAATTCATTCATGTGAGACGTCAAAAACACTGAAAGATGGAGAACATTCAAGGAGAAAAGAGAAAAATGAAAGAGGAACTAAAAGTGCACAAAAGAGTGAAGGTTAGGGTCTAGGTGGGAATTTAAACATTTGGAGAAGGGGCACAAAGCGTGTGTCCAACTCGAGGTACATCGTACACTCAGGAGTGTCTTGGCTAGGGTTGTGTTTATATCGTAAAGACAGGTTGGTTCTGTGTAAGAACTGGTTCCTCTGGAGGTGTTTGTGCCAATAGACAACCTATGTCCATAACCATTCCTCTCAGTGCTGGATTTCCTTTGAGTGTTGGACAACAACCTTTCCATGACTTTAAGATAAGTATTGAAAACCATTGATTCAATAATATTGGGAATATTGTTTATATGATTTGATCTATGTGGAGGTGTTATTCTATTTACCATGTTGATAATTTAATTGTCACATGTTTGTATCTTACATTAATTATTCACATTTATTTTGATAATATTGCATATTATAAATTATATTAACTTTACTATTTGTATATTAAATCCATTGCTAATACTTGATAACTATATGAGGAAAAGTGACATTACATTTGGTATCAAAGCCTAATGATCAGGCCTTCCTATCTTTGAAGTTTTCTTTATATTTTGACATTTTAGGTTAACCAATATTTAAATTTTTTCCTTGTACATTTGTCCTAACATTTGAGTCATAAGACTTAATTCCATAAGATCTAATTTTTATTTTTCTATTGTCTGTTAACATTCATAAATTATATATATATATATATATATATATATTCATGTTCATATTCATATTGCTTTGATATAATTTTTATTTCTCTATTATCCATGAATCTTGCATGTGTTGGCCTCCCCTTTCTACTCTCACATTTGGCATGCGTGTCTACTAAGACGATTACAATAGAAACATTTGACACAACCTTCCATGTGAATTTGTTGTCCAAAACATCAATAAAAAATGTACCCTTGGATACTGAAAACAATAAAAATAAAATTACGTTGACCTGATGCTAGAACCAATCTTATTGTTGTGTATCTTAACGTGAGATGTGATTAATCATTACCACACGCCAACTTTCATATTCAGTCGACTTGTTAAGATATTTACCTTGGCTATATTTGGCCTGCGTAAATATTTCCCTATGCAAGCTAGAATAATGAATAAATTGTACATGAGAAGTTGCCCTCTCCAATTAACCAAATACTATGCAATGGAGCTTCAGCTCTGCAGATCACACAACGTATAATCACTTACTACTAATGAAGTGATTCCAAACAGCAAATCCATCAATCTATCAACACAGAGTTTCAAGTCTTGTATACAAATCAGACAAGATCTATAAAAAATATGGAGGCAAATATCAGTTGTAACCTTCACCTGTAGAACATATTGTATGAAAATATTGTCACATGCAGAACACATGGTAGTTGCTGTACACATTTGATGGTATCTATTCTGATACACCGATGCTGAACTATTAGTGGGAACAACATTTTGGGTAAGGACGATACAAGGGAATCTCATCATTGGTGCCAACATTCATTAGAGTTACAAGTGTCTTTTAACTACCCTCATGTGTATTATTGTAAACTACCATTCTTTGTACAAATAGCAAGTGAAGATTTAGTGTTAAGACAAGATGATATCTTAGGCTTTCAATACATCTCATCTCTTCGATCAAGTATAGGAAAAAAAAAAATCAACTGGTTTTGAATATCACATATTTTGTCTTTTGGTTTTTGAAGTTGTCACCAGTCAAGCCCCACATAATATTAAAATATTTCAGCTTGACCTTTATGGTCTGTTGCGGTTGGTCGCTGCTAGCTCTTTTCTTTACCTTTGGTGCAGCTGGTTGTTTTAGTTGGACTTTTCTTTCCTATCTATTTTGTTGTTAACTTTGTGGTTTCGGGTCCCTGTAAAACCCATTTTACCCTTTATCAAAAATAAAATATACATTAATGGAGCCTTTTCCAAACTTTCATTTTCTTTGGTTTCTCACTTTTGAATAAAAGGTCTTTAAGGATGTTGCAAGTACTTTTGGATCTCCTTCTCCTATTTGAAGCATCAACTGCACAGGATCGAATCTTCCTCGGATATCTCTAGCAACTGAACCACAAATCTTGTAGAAATAATAGTCTATCACCATGCACCCTTTTGTTATTTAAGCTTTGGACTACTTAAAAACAAGTCCAAATGGACACCAAATTTCTAGAAAGGAATGCCAAAAATAAGGTCGATATTACAAAAGATATGCCAAATAGCTGTAGATTCACACTAGAATGTAAATCAATCTAACATACCAAAACAAAGGCCAATTCATCAAGACAGAAAAAAAAAGTAGAATCCAAAGACATATTAAATGAGGGAGAAAATGATCACAAAAACCTTAAGCCTTCAACAAAATTAAACTAGAAATTACGTAAGTATAGATTAGAACATCACAAGGAGATACATATGCAGGTTGATGAACAATTTTGACACCAACAATGCAAGTCGGAAGTCAAATTTTGATGCCAAAAGAATAATTTGAAGTTAAGAAGATGAATATAATATTGTGAGGTGCTTTCATAATTGAACCATATTGTTGTAAGGAGATATGGATATTGATTTTTTTTCTGTAATTTTAACCTTGATTCTTTTAGGAGATAAATCTAATAATGTGATCAAAGAAAGTCAAGTTATTAACTATGTGGTAGGTGATGGGAACACCTTAGAATTAACCAACCAATGATGATTAATTTTTTTTGTTGGAAAATGAAACATTTAAGTTTTAAAAATAGGAAACGTAGACCAATTTGATCGGATAATATTTTAGGAGAACCATTTGACCCTAATTCCACATTGGTAAAGTTATCATTTTTTTAATCTTCATGATTGTATATAAAATCCTTAAGCCCTTTTGGATTCTCACATATGCATATAAGATATTTATTATGGCTACCTTTACATGAATGTATTCATAATTCAACTTAGCTTTAGTGTTACACCCCTAACTTTAACTATGTTTTACTTTTTACTTTGAAGTAATTAGTAGATGATTATGCATGTTTCAATGATTTGACATTTAGTTAAAATGGCTAGAAAAATCAATGTTTTCATGAGTCATGTTTATTTGACTCAAATTCGACGTGTTTAAAAGTTGTCAAGATGTGATGATCTCATGAGGATTATGAAAATGATTACTAAAACACTAATCTTGTGTTGTTGATTGCAAGTTGCATTCAGGAAACAAGTTTCTGCCCTCCAAGAAAGGGAGGGAGAGCATTATCAGAGAGAAGGGAATAGATACAAGGAGTAGAACAGGTTGTCACCATCTTAAGTCTATTTTTAGTTGCTTAATGTCAACCTAGTCGTTTTGGGATAGTGACGTCGTCAAGGTTGAACATTAGTTGTTTTACGACTGAGACAATTTTCTATTGAGCACGACGCTTCTTATGTCGTAAACGAGTTTTACGCTGTGACCTCAATTGTGTAATTGGTTGTTCATTTTGTCTATTTTCCTTAAATTAATAGTTTGAATTGGCTTAATAAGTTGAGGAACTAATGTTAACCCGATTCCTTGCAAAAGGAAGTCATTATGATGATCATCCTTGAGTTCGTTTTAAGGAGTGAATACGCTCGAGAGACGACAAAACATCAATGTCGTCGATCGTGTAAGATTGTGTTACCAACCCTAAATTGTGGAATGATTTTTCATTTATATGTGTTGTATTTGGTGATACTTTTAACGACTAAGCTAGTCGTTGAGTCCACTATTTTGACAAGGCTCCTTTTATGGAGGGGCATGATATATCGATATGTTTGCTCAACTCAATTGAGAAGCTTATTGATTATTGAGATGGCATAGGTATGCCTATTCATATAATTTTTTCTCTCTAAATAACAAAATGGCTTTTGTTTAGCCATGACCAATAAGGTGAACGTGGAAAAAGTCTAAACTCAAAGATTATTAAAAATATTTTTGAGATTGTGGGCATCTCACCAAGTTAGCGCAGGTTCAAACTCTATGTTTGGGCATTCCCTACGTGGGAACGTGGCTCCTCATACATAAGCCAATAAATTATCTAACTTTGAGCAACCTTTATTGTTTTTGGTCTATGGTGGAAATTTGGAAAGGTATGTAAGAGACTTATTAATGTTTGAAAACTATTCAAGTTGTAACTCAAGTGGTAAGCTCAACTCTTTTGGAGAGGAGCTCAGTTAGTTTCAAAGTGGACTTTATAGTAAAGCATTGTCTAAGCTAAATGCCGGGAGGTTATGAGGAAATGCCACGAAGGCGACATAAGTTTCTAGCATTTTTAAATTCAATGAAGATCCTCATTGAAGTCATGGCTTGCCATAAAGACGTAACCTCTCTAACCGCTTCAAGAACTAGTTTCTATAACCATCTTTATATCGGTTTTTATAACTAATTTTTGGTGGCATTTTGGGGGGGATCCATGAGTAAGAGTGGTAGTGGGGGGAATGGAAGGGAGGATGATCTGAACGATGGCTAAACCGTGTCATGTTAAGGAGAAAATTGTTCTCCTCTATCGGCCTCTAGATATATCATTTCATATAACTGATTCTTGGGAACCCATCTTGGGAGATGGGGGGGAAGAAATCAGTAATCGTTTGGTAACTCTTGATAACTGGTTCACTTCTAATTTTTGAGATACTCAACTTGGGAATTGATGTGGGGGGGTGGTTAAGGTTTCTTATCACTACTATCTTGAAGAAAAATTCAGGAACACTAATAAAAAATGGAAGGTCAAAGACATGAGGGTAGTTTTGTTAACGACATAAATATTTAGAATATGGTCATTGTAGAAAGGTGGTCGCCAAGCGAGCAAGAAAGGAAGTTCATGTCAGAGGAAGAATCCTTCAATAAAATGATATTGCACAAGTTATGAGTAGGAGAAGAAGATATGAGGAGCAACTCAAATTGAGAACATATCTAGAAGATGGGCATGAGCTCGTCGATATTATAAGTGACTTCTATATTCCCTTGTTGATTTTGTTTAAGAATTATTTTGTTGGAATCTTCAAATGTTCTTTGTAACACAAATAATGGGAAGAATAGTGGTCTCTTTTGCACGTAAATCGTACTATGATTAATGTAAGGAAAGAAAGTGGATATATCTTTATGTCACAAATGTTTACGAACCATCCATAACGAGATAGGTTGCAAGTATAATATCCTAGATGGTAGGCCATGAAAAGCTCGCAAACTTCACTACCGTGCAGGAAAATCCATGGGTTGTAGAGCAAGAATCCTTTAAAAGGCTATATCATCATTTTGAATAGTGGTAGGAGAGACGAAGTAGTTAGAGAGTAACTTTGACTCTTGGGAAAACTTAGAACAGTGTTTAACATAAAGAGATTTTGTGATGAGTCCTCGGGACAGTGAGACAAAGACCAAAATAGCTTTGATGTCTCTTGTTGTGTACGTATGTGTGTGAGAATATTGGGCCAAGTAGTATTCTCACGAAAATGTTATCCTTGGTAAATCCTTCCAAATAGCATTCAGGTAGTGATTGGATAGGTACCCTACCTTGTGGGAAAATAGGTAGGAACCAAGACATAGTTAAATGAAATACAATAGACCTAATTCTTAGTAAAGGTTTCTTACCTTGATCTATTGATCTAAAACATGTAGTAGTGTGGGAATTTATGCTTCAAGTAGAGTCTACCCTTTAAGGGAGGATCATGTGTTAGGATACTTTGGAGTTATAGGTTTTACTTCCAAGGATCCACAAAGTGGTGCAGGAGCACCCCATAGTTCACCTAGGAAAGTTGATTAGAAGGTCATGATTTGGCAATTTGGTTAAGCCAAATGTAGCAATCTCCTCCTACCTCTTTGAGTTTGTACCTTAGAGACATTGGGGATCAGGTTTTGTATTGGTTAAGGTCATGTTGACCATTTTTAGGTTGAGGTTTATCTACAAGGATGGTTTAAAGACCTTAGTAGACCTTTCTAGGTGTTAGTTTCTCTTAAATTTTGCAAATAAGGCCTGTTGGAGTTCACAAGCGGCCAAGGAGTAGTTAGGAGCGAGCTTAAATATTTTGAGACCCTATATAGTGGTTGCCTCGACCTGAGAGCAAGGTTGGAAGCATTGGAATTTGTTGAAGTTTTGAATTCAAGAAGAGTTAACTGTGTTTTGTGAAGATTTTCTAATTTTTGTATTGTGGAGTTGCTTTAATGGATTGATCATAGCCCAAGACCTGTGTAGGATGTAGAGTGGTGTTTCTACAAGCTTTGTGTGTCATTAGATAGTTGCTTTATTCATTTTCAAGCACTGTTTGTAAATAAATTAGATTCCATTCTTTGAATTACGAACTAAGAAGTCTTGAGCAAATGGAAATTTAGTTCACTTTCCCCTTTGTATTACAATGCGACCCTTTGGGAATAGTGACTAGACTCATGTGTGTAAATATGGTAGGATTTAGGTTTGTGTGAACATAGGAGTTGTTGGAAAAAATCTTGCCTAGAAATGAGAACCATAAAGGTCTTGGAAGCTGAGGAAAGCAAGAAGTGTAGAGCACAGAACTTTGCAGGGGATCAAGGTCTTTGAAAAATTCCTTTTGGAGGTGGTAGGTAAGTGTCTTACCTAGTTGTGGTATGAAGGAAAAGGCTCCATCAGTTCAATTGATGTGAGAACCAGTTGATAGATTGAAAGCAGCCAGACAATGGCTTGAAAACCTAGGAAATGTCCATTTTCAAGTTTAAGCATTGTACGGACAGTTAAGGCTTAAGACCTTAAAAATCTTTGAGAGGTGTTCATATGAGCCAAGAACCTCGAAGAAAGATTGGGGTGTTCTTTTGAAATTTTTGAGCAATAACCAATTTTTTTTGGAGATGGAGACCTAATTGGGGCTCATGGGCTGGTAGCCTTTTTAACCCTAGATGAGGGTTTGGTGAAAGTGATGAAAAGGTGGAGTTTGGTGAACCTTCAAGAACCATAGGAGAATGGTTTGAAGCTATTGAAGACATCTCTACACCACTGCAAGAACTAATTGAGTGTTGAGGATAGGTTAGCCTTTAGGGTAGATTAAGGGCTAAGGAAGAGTTGAAGCCTTGCACCAAGGTTGACTTGGTAGATTGAAAATTGTGAAGGTAGTGGGGTTGTCCAGGAGAACCAGGGGTACCTAGTCATGAGTAGGGTCCTATAGGTTAAGATGGTGAAGCAAAACACCAAAGAGATCTTGCAAGCAAGGCCTAGAGTAGGAATCGGTGATTGATTCCTCCAACCCCTCCCTATCAGATTGGTATCAGAGCAAGCAAAAGATTTGGGATTGACTATTGTATGTTTGAGACTGAGTCTAGTGGTTCTACCATCATGGTGACAAATGAAAAATTGGCCAAGATGGTCGAAGGACAGGAGGAAGACAATAGGCTATTGAGGGAAAGAATAGACCAACTTGAGCAAGCATTGAATGATGTACAGTTGGAAGGAAAGGTACCAAAGAAAGAAGAGGTTGCAGAGGAAGATAAGATCCCTAAACCCGACCCTATTTTGAAAGAAGAGCCTTTCTTGAAGGCATTGAAGGCTTTGAGTGGAAAAGCACTTGAAGGCATACCATTGTTTAGTGGGAAAATGGAAGCTGATCTAGTCATGGATTGGATAGAGGGAATGTAAAACCATTTTGAATGTGATGGAGTCATTGAAGCACAAAAGGTAAAGGTGGCCAAATCAAGATTGAGAGGTTCTGCCTTGACATGGTGGAAGTTCATTCAGAAAGAGAGGGAAAAGGAATGCAAGCAACCTATCTCTACTTGGAAAGGAATGGTTGCCAAAGTGAGGGAAGCATACATGCCAGATGATTATGAGATTCAGTTACACAAGAAAAGATAGAGCTTGAGGCAAAGAGACCAAGATGTGAACACTTACACTGAGGAGTTCCAAAAACTTTGTATGAGGTCTAATTTGACAGAGGATGAAAGTCTCAAAGGTATTAGATACATACTTGGTTTGAAGTGGAACATTCAAGAGGGAGATGACTCTTCTAGAGATCCCAAGGCAGGTGCACGATGGCATGGTGGCTATAAAGATTGAAGAGAGGAGTAAGAGGAAACAAGGACAAGATTCTAAGAGCAGAGGAAAAGGAAGAGATCAAAGAGGACATAGAGGTGGATACCAAGGTAGAGGGACTAAACAAAGAAATCAGGGAGAGTCTAAACTCACAGAGCAGGGAAGTGGGACACCTTCTAGAGGAGGGTATAATAGAGGTAGAGGACCTCAAGGAGGTTCAAGTAGAGGAAGAGGAGCAGGAAGAAGTAACTCATACTTTGCTAGTATGAAGTGTTACAACTGTGGTCAAGTAGGTCGTCCAGCTTATAGGTGCCCGGAGAAAGCATCTTCATCAAATACTGAGAAGAGAGTAGCATATACTCAAGAGGACACCATGAGTACCAAATCACCAAAGGTTAGTCACATTGAATCAGAAGTGGGGGAGAATCTAATGTTTAGCAGAGTTTTGATCAGACAACCGGTCAAGGAAGAGCCAAAGCAAAGAAGAGCTTTATTTAGAGTGAGATGCAAAATACTTGGGAAAGTATGCAAGGTTATTGTGGATTCAGGTTCAACTGATAACATCATCTCTGAGGAGGCAGTAAGGAAGTTGAAATTAGAGAAAATACCCCACACTAATCCCTACAAGGTGACATGGTTGAACAAAGGACAGAGTGTTCTTGTCAATGAGCAGACAACGGTGGAGTTCTCCATTGGAGGGTACAAGGATAAGTTGATTTGTGATGTGTTACCCATGGATGCATGCCATCTTCTATTGGGCAGACCATGGCAGTATGACAGAGGTGCCATCTATGATGGAAAGGCAAATACTATCTCATTCAAAAAGGATGGAAAGACATTTCAGTTGTAGTCACTGTCAGATGAGGAAGAAGGATAGTCAAAGACCCCTAGTGTCTTATTGAGCAGTGGCAAAGAGTTCATTAACAACCTACATCAAGGAGGTGAAGTATATGTGGTCATGATGCAATCCAAAGAGGAAGAGAAGACTGAGAAAACAATCATACCAGAAGCAGTCCAAAAGTTACTTGAGAAGTACAAGGACATAGTGATGGAACACCAGCAACCTTACCTCCAAAGAGAGCCATTATTCATCAAATTGACTTCATACCAGGATCTTCATTGCCAAATAAAGTAGCTTATAAGCTCACGCAGTTAGGAGGAATCTGGTAGCTAGACAAGTGCAGAGTTGTTTAGATCCAAGTTGATTAGGAGAGCATCAAGCCATGTCGGTACCAATGGTGTAGCATCAAGAAGAAAGGTGGTGAAATTAAAGGATTATGCAGCGATTCTAGGGCAATAAATAGAATCTGTCGGTATAGGTTCCTATTCCTAGAAGTTGAGACTTGATGGATTGTCTTGGAGGGAGCTCGGTACTTCACAAGTTGGATCTCAAGAGTGGGAGGATACCATCGGTCCCGAGAATCAGGATAGAGATGAGTTGAAAAGCAACCTTTAAGACAAATGATGGGTTGTATATGAGTGGAGAGTTATGCCATTTGGCCTCTCTAATGCCCCTAGCACATTCATGAAGCTCATGAATGAAGTGCTCAAAGACTTTATAGGGATATTTATGGTAGTGTATCTTGATGATATACTCATGTTTAGCAAGATAGCAAAAGAACATTTAAAGCATGTGGAGATGGTATGTAAAAGGTTGCAAGAGGAGAAGTTAGCCATCAACCTAGAGAAATGTGAGTTTTTCAAACAAGAGCTTGTGTATTTGGGTTTTGTAGTATCCCAAGGAACATTGAAAATGGACCCAAGCAAAGTGGAAGCTATCCTAAACTGGCCTACACCAACCACAGGGACAAAGGTAAGAAGTTTTCATGGATTGGCTCAGTTTTATAGGAAGTTTATAAGAAACTTTAGTGGCATATGTGCACCAGTCCTAGATACAATCAAAGGTGGCTTAAAGACTAAGTTTAAGTGGACTCAAGAAGCTGAGAAAGGTTTCGAGAAACTGAAACAAGAAGTGGCAACTCAACCTATTCTTTTATTACCTAGTTTTGACAAGTTGTTTACTGTGGAATGTGATGCTAGTGGAGTTGCAGTAGGAGGAGTACTCAGCCAAGAAGGCAGGCCTGTGGCTTTTTTTAGTGAAAAGATCAATGAAGCTAAGAAAAATTACTCTACCTATGACCTAGAACTGTATGCTTTAGTGCAGTCACTTAGGAAGTGGAAGCATTATCTCCTACCCAAAGAGTTTGTAGTGTTTACTGACAATCAAGCACTTAGCTACATCAACACTCAAGATAAATTGAGCAATAGACATTTGAAATGGATGGAATACCTCCAAGCTTTCACTTTTACCATCAAGCACAAGAAGGGACAAATGAACAAGGTGGCAGATGCACTAACTAGGAGATTGCTGACAGTGCAAGAGATCCAACTAAAAAGCATTGGGATAGAGTTTTTTAAGGATCTCTATGGAGAAGATGAAGACTTCTTAGAGGCATATAAGGTATGTTTTGATTTTGGGAATCATTTTCATAGCCAATTCTTAGAGTATACATTGCAGAGTGGACTTTTGTTCAAAGGAAACTAGTTATGTGTTCCAAAAGGTTCAATGAGAGATAATCTTATCCAAGAAAAACACAATGGTAGTCTTAGTGGTAATTTTGGTATCAACAAGACAATAGAACTAGTGCAGAGGTTCTATTATTGGCCCAAGTTGCCAAGGGATGTCAGAAGGTATGTGGAGCAGTGTGTAGTGTGTATGAAAGCCAAAGGGGGAGCTAGTAATGCAAGGTTGTATCAATCTCTACCCATTCCCAACAGACCATGGGAGTGTGTCAGCATGGATTTTGTGGTAGGACTCCCTAAGACTAAGACAGGGTTTGATAGTATCTATGTGGTGGTAGATAGGTTTAGTAAGATGAGTCATATTATTCCTTGCAAGATGACACATGATGCTAGCTATATTGCTCATATTTTCTTCAAAGAAGTTGTGAGGATCCATGGATTGCCATTGAGCATTGTATTAGACAGGGATGTGAAGTTTATGAGTCATTTTTGGAAAACTCTGTGGAGCAGATTAGGTACCAACCTGTCTTTTGGATCAGCTTACCATCCTCAGACCGATGGAAAAACTGAGGTGGTTAATAGAGTGTTAAGTAACCTTCTCAGATGCCTAACCAAGGAGTATGGACAGAGATGGGACATGGTTATCTCACAGGCTGAGTATGCGTACAATGACAGTGTGAATCGGACCACAAGGAAGAGTCCTTTTGAAATAGTGTATGGGATGCACCCAAGAGGAATATGTGAGCTCAGGGATCTAGGAACTATGGAGCATAGGAGTGGACATGTAGAGGATTTCTCTTAGACCATGAAGGAGATTCAGGAGCAGGTGAAGAAAACAATCACCGAGGCTACTCAAAAGTTGAAAGAGAAGGTGGATGTATCTAGAAAGGATCTACAATTTGCAGTAGGAGATTATGTTATGGTCCACCTCAACAAATCAAGGTTGCAGAAGGGAATATCAACCAAGTTGCAGATGAAAAGAGTGGGACCATGCAAGGTATTAGCCAAATATGGGAAGAATTCCTACAAGGTGGAACTACCTGCAGATTTATGCATCTCTCCAGTGTTCAATGTAGCTGATCTGATCAGATATAAGGGAACAGTCATTGACATGGGTCAGAACAGTAGGGAAATCTTCAAGGATGTAAGCAACATAGCCTTACCTACTCCAGACAAGCTACAAGTAGAGAGGATCTTGGAGTCAAGAGTGAAGAAATCTACTAGGCATAAGGTGTACATGGAGCATCTTATCAAATGGAAGAACAAACATGAATCTGAGGCTACATGGGTAGAGGAAGCTCAGTTTAAGAAGCATGGCATTGATGTGTTAGTGATCTCTCCTCACATTCCTTAGTGTTTGTGCAGAGAGGGGAGGAATGGTGCAGGAGCACCCCATAGCTCACCTAGGAAAGTTGATTAGAAGGTCATGATTTGGCAATTTGGTTAAACCAAATGTAGCTTGATCTCCTTCTACCTCTTTGAGTTTGTACCTTAGAGACATTGGGGATCAGGTTTTGTATTGGTTAAGGTCATGTTGACCATTTTTTAGGTTGAGGTTTGTCTACAAGGATGGTTTAAAGACCTTAGTAGACCTTTCTAGGTGTTAGTTTCTCTTAAATTTTGCAAATAAGGCCTGTTGGACTTCACAAGTGGCCAAGGAGCAGTTAGGAGCGAGCTTAACTATTTTGAGACCCTATATAGGGGTTGCCTCGACCTGAGAGCAAGGTTGGAAGCATTGGAATTTGTTGAAGTTTTGAATTCAAGAAGAGTTGATTGTGTTTTGTGAAGATTTTCTGATTTTTGTATTGTGGAGTTGCTTTAATGGATTGATCATAGCCCAAGACCTGTGTAGGATGTAGAGTGGTGTTTCTACAAGCTTTGTGTGTCATTAGATAGTTGCTTTATTCATTTTCAAGCACTATTTGTAAATAAATTGGATTCCACACTGTTACTGGTTTGAACCAGGCAGTCTTGAGCAAATGGAGATTTAGTTCACTTTCCCACCGTACAAATTGTATGACCCTTTGGGAATAGTGACTAGACTCCATGTGTGTAAATATGGTAGGATTTAGGGTTTGTGTGAACACAGGAGTTGTTGGAAAAATCTTTCCCTAGGCGAGCCAGAAAGGTGCCCGACTAGGAAGACAAGAAGTGCAGAGCACATAACTTGTAGGGGAGACAAGTTCTTAGTAAATTTCCTTTTGGAGGAGGTAGGCAAGTGTCTTATCTAGTTGCAACATGAAGAAGAAATCTCCATCAGTTCAATTGATTTGAGAACAATTTGACAATTTGAAAGCAGCCATAAAATGGTTTAAAACCCTAGGAAATGTCCATTTTCAAGTTTAAGCATTGTACGGACAGTTAAGGCTTAAGACCTTAAAAATATTTGAGAGGTGTTCATATGAGCCAAGAACCTCGAAGAAAGATTAGGGTGTTCTTTTGAAAATTTTGAGTAATAACTGGTTTTTTTTGGAGATGGAGACCTAATTGGGGCTCACGGGCTGGTAGCCTTTTTAACCCTAGATGAGGGTTTGGTGAAAGCGATGAAAAGGTGGAGTTTGGTGAACCTTCAAGAACCCTAGGAGAATGGTTTGAAGCTATTGAAGACATCTCTACACCCCTGCAAGAACTAATTGAGTGTTGAGGATAGGTTAGCCTTTAGGGTAGATTAAGGGCTAAGGAAGAGTTGAAGCCTTGCACCAAGGTTGACTTGGTAGATTGAAAATTGTGAAGGTAGTGGGGTTGGCCAGGAGAACCAGGGGTACCTAGTCATGAGTAGGGTCCTATAGGTTAAGGTGGTGAAGCAATAGGTTAAGGTGGTGAAGCAAAACACCAAGGAGGTCTTGCAAGCAAGGCCTAGAGCAGGAATCAGTGATTGATTCCTCTGACCCCTCCCTATCATAAAGACTATTTAAGATAATAGTATATCTTATTTATTGGCTTCATCAAATCAATCTAGTTTGAGACAAAGTTACTCCTCTAATTATATTATGAGCACATTGAGAAAATGTCTTTATTATCGAAGGGATTGATTCTCATTGGAGAGCTAGCATTATTACATGAATGACCAACTTCAATAAGGGGATGTTGGGAGACCGAAACTCGACCTATAACATGTCTTTTGTACTTGGGATTGTTGTTATAGGTATATATGACATATGTATATAAAGGATGATGTTCATATGAGTTTATAACCTATCCTTATTCGAATGTGAGTAACCTTTAGTAGACTAGGATGTCGAAAGTAATTTATTATCTTTTACGAATCTAAACTAGAAAGGTTGAAGGATTGAACTTAGTCCAAGTACCAGTTATGAGAAATAAAGGTACTCATTAATATATATATATATATCAATGGGGGATATTCCTTGAATATTACGCTTATTCATGTTACATGAAATATGAATTTGAGAAATGCTAACTGGTCTAGGAAAGACTAGAAGTATATGTTCTTATGTTTTGTTACACTTATGCTACTACCTTTGGAAAATAGGGATGTTGATATTTCCATGCATTGGGTTAGAGAAGCTAAACCCTAGTATTGAAACAAGGAGGATGTAGGAAATCTATAACTCTTATGTCAGATATGACATTGTACATATATTTTTTGATTGTCAGCGAAAGGTCGAGAAAACTATAGAGCAAGACAGGAAGTCTTAGTAACACCTTAAGAGATCCTTTGATAATGTTGAAACTCAATTAAATGCATCGAGATGATGGTTATTGAATCTTGAGAAGTATATGACAAGACGTCATAAACCCTAGATATTGCAAGAATGCAATAAGGGACTT
>VDFB02363452.1:0-26327 GCA_007258455.2 Sequoia sempervirens
TGTGATGATAATGGTTAATAAAATCCCAGTAGCGAGGTAGTTTTACCTACAACCCATTTCTTGCATAAATCTTTAATAGATTTCTTAAAATCTCCGAGATGAGAAAATCAATTCTTGATTGCTTTGAAATGTTTTATATGCTTAAAAAGGACAAATCGGGGTATGTTACCAGCAAATCCTCATCGGCTTAGTTATGCTTGGATATGGAATATGAAGGCTACCTTTGATTATTATGAGACTCTCTTCATTCTTAGAAGAGGATACCAAACCATAACTTGGGCATAAAACCAAGCTTGAATAATTGGGAGGTAAAGAAAGGGAAGAACGATTAAAGCACAATTAGGTGCTAATTTCGTTATCAAGGGTACTTACTCAAGTACTAAATAGCTAGTCTTGATTTCTTTTATTAACTACTTGATGATTGGCCTTATAATTTACATTGGGCCTTGGTAAGGAAAATCTCTTTTTGCTCTTGGAAGGTCCCTTATCAAAACACCCAGGTGGGGTATCTATAAAGGTTTCCTATATACTTTTAAATAACCTTGTATGTGTTTTGATGATGACCTAGTGTCATTCATATTGTTAAGAAGCCTAAGAGTTGGTGAGAAGGTGGAAACTTGTTTTATGCTAGGGCTTGAATTAGAGGCAGTAGCCTAGACCTTGTATGTTGCAGATATGTGACAAGGGGATTCAATGCCCAAGGTATTTTACCAAACTGATCAATCACAAACTTGGAAAGTATTCATTTCTACTATGCATTTTTATTGCAAGATGGGACTAGTTGATTTACAATTGTGTTTATCCTTAGTTGCAAGATTGCCCTGAATTGCTTGGACTTAAAACCTAGAGGAAATCATATTCTTATCGGAAATCTAACCTTAACAAAGTAGACTCAAGTTTTTAAGTAATATTCATACTACATTAATGACCGAGAAGGTCAAGAAGAGATCATTTTGTGAAACAAATTTCTAATTTTTTTTATCACGAGTGTAGTTGATCTCAAGGGTTAGGGTTAAGACTTGGGCAAGTGGTTGCAGCCAAGACCCAGGAAGTTACATGAAAGTAACTCAAGTGTTTGAGTCAAAATATCCAATAATCCAAATGAGTTATAATTTACCTTGTAAATCTTCACTTTCTAAGGAGTCCACTATAATGAAGCTAAAATATTGAACATTTGAGACTATAACAAGAAGAAGAGATCTTCAACTTAAGTCTACTATCGATTAATAGTTAAGTTTAAACTTATTATCCGTAATAAAGGATGAGTAAAGTAGAAGTAAGGAATTAATAAGCACAACTAGGTGCTATAGTGGCAAGAATACTTAATTAGTAAAAGGGTAGAATCCTTGCTTTATTCTTGATAAATGAATTGTGAAAGTTACATTGCTTCCTTGAAATGCAAAATTATTTCATTGTAGGTGTTCAAACCCTACTAGGGTTTTGTATTGAGTAAAATGCCACTCAATAGAGCGTATTATCTGAAGGAAGTTTCCTTATTAATCTATGACCATTTAGGTCAAGATATTTTCTTGTATTGGAAAGAGAATGCCAAGTATATCGCAAGGTGGGAAATACCCTTGTATACTATTTATCTGTGTTGGAAACTTGCAGCCATTTAAAGACAATTTCTGCATAACCCAAAAGAGAAATCTATGCAACTAACTATTCAGAATCCACATGCAAGAGAATAGACAACATACCCATGAAAAATATGACACAAGATATACCCTGGGAAACCCTCAAGAGGGAAAAAACCCAGCCTCCAAAAGCATCCATCTCTCATGTATTATTCAACAATAAAGATTAAAATACATCTTTAGAGTCTCCATGAACACCATTGAAGCATCAAGCCCTCACCAAGCAATCCATGTGAACAAGCATGTAACCACACATCCCATGTCATGCTTCAAACCCTCACCAATGCTAACCAGAGCTTACATGCAAACTTTCCTCAACCTAAACAACTACCCTTGTGGTTGCTTTTATAGAAATAAGCTCCCACAAAACCACCAAGTGGTATTACACAAAACCATGTGACTAAAATCATAAAATTAGAAAACCATGTCCCCTTATTTAATATTGGGTACTTTCTTTATTTATTTTCCCCAATAATAAATAATTGCATTTTAGCAACTTAACTTATTTCCCAATGTTACATGCAACATAAAGTGGCTCTAAGAATAATTACATTAAATATATTATGCAAGGTGTACAACACCTTTTCCTAACATTCTCCCACTTGTTGTATACATTTCATAAGGGGAACAAGTAACCTCAAAACATGAATCAAAAGAATAATCCATTAGCCACATATACCATCAAGGAATCAAAGTCCTCCATGTGCTCCATCAAGATACCTGCAACAAGAATCAAAGTGACCACCATCCCAAGCATGAATTCTCTCATCCTCCATCATGCCAATGCACAAAGATAAGAATCCATCCAATAGAGAAGCCACACAATCTATCACAACAAAGCATAAGTCCTACCTCAACCGATATCCCAAGCACATATACTCAATCCAAAGGTAACAATATGCACTAGTAGTCGTCAAGATACACAAACCCATAGCTGAAATAGCACCCACAACAAGTGCCAACACATCCAACTATCCATACCTCCAAGGTATACAAATCATAGTAAACTCATGCCATAAACATATACACCCATAAACTTCAATCATAAACTCCATGTGTAAAACCTATCAAAGAATGACATACACATCCAAGAGCTCCCACTACATGGGTAATGTAAATTTGAAAAAATATCAAGGCATACCAAGTCTACCAATAACATCATATAGAAAGTGTAAACAACATCATGTAGTACCAAGGAATCATCCACAATGATATGTAAAATTTGTAAACCAATAACCTGTAAGAACAACCCTCATCACAAGTCTCCATATCTCTCCCAAGTTCTCCACACCCAACAAAGGAAAAAGATAAAGGAACCTCCATGTCATCACCCAAGAACATAAGTGAAAACACATGACCACAAGATAGTGATCACTATAGCTCCAACCAAACCTCAAACCAAAGAGAGAAACTTTGCACATCATATTCCTATAGAAAAATCTCCTGCATACACCTCTAAATGCCAACTATGTCATGTATGATCTCCTCCACAACACCTCAAAAGAAAATCCATGACAACACCCAATCGTTCAATCATCAAGATCAAACATAACATATGTATCATGTAATCAACATGGATGTAAGTCTCTCATAACCAAAGAAGATCAAACTAAATCCATTCCCAATGAAGTAAATAAGCCCAAAATATCTCCTAAACTCAACATCAATGAATGTAATCACAATGCATAAGGAGATAGACATACCAAAACTCCTCAAATGAACCCTCCAAAACCATATATCCATAGCTCAAGATCCATATTCATGAGAAGATTAAGCATAAAACATAAAGCACCTGAAAGTAGCAATGAGCAATACCTCTCAAGTGAAACCGCCGAGAAGACCAAGAGTGGGGAATGGGAATGCTCCTCCAAGATATCCAAGTCATCATGACTCATCCAAGAACACTCTCCTCATAGGTCCATGTTGAACTCACCTCCAACCAAGGTGTAGGCTCCTCAGACTTCCTGCTACAATCTCATCAAGAGTAACCATTTCAACTCTTGTCTCTAACCATAAGAGAACTCAAGTGTCACCTATGTCTCCAAGTATCCATGAGTACCTGTAATGAACCAATCCATGCCAAACTCCAAATGCAACATAGAACCATCATGAAGTAATAAAGCAAATGATAGATGTACCCAATACCAAGAGAAGCACACTCAATCAATGTCAAAGCTCCAATCAAGAATCAGGAACATAAACATGATATCCATGATCTAACCATCTCCTCCTAGGAGATCACATGCACCATAAAATATACATCTTGGTCTCAAGAGAACAAGTACCATGCCAAACTCTAAACACGTATCAAGAGTAAACCATGACATAATATCAAAACACTCTAAACCAAGAAACCATATCCCCAATCACATGAAGATACCCATACCAAATGATGCATCCATGTCACTGTCAACAACTCTCACTGAATTGTGATACCGAGTCACACATGGCATCGTGACAACCATCATCTTCATGAAGATCATCTAGGTCTACACACACAACCTAAATTTCAGTAACATAACAAGTAGAACCAAAATCTCCAAGCCAAGAAGATACCTACAACCACCAAACCATCATTGTCAAAAGCTCCCACTAAAAAGTGTAATCAAACTATCCATGACATCATGATAAAAATATCCTCATGAAGATTAACCAAAAGGCCCTCACACAATCAAAGAACTCAAATGTAACAAGAGCTCCCAAAAGGAAAAGTAAAACCATGATCCTCATACCAAGAAGATACATTGCCACAACCATAATCAGGAACCAATCCAACACCACCAACAATGCACCTGCATAAACCATCATGACATGCCAAAGTCTCTAAAGCTCAAGAAAAATCCATGACACCATGATCACCACCAAATGTACCAACAACTCAACCCAACTGTATCCACATATCTGCATAACATAGTCAACTACATAGGTCTCACATCATGATTGTACCTGGTAATACCATCTCACCTCCTCAACATGAAATCACAACCATCAAACCAAGTGACTAAACCAAGCCACCAAAATTGAACATTCATCAACACTGAAATATCAACGGGCAAAGACAACCCATGTCCAAGTCATAAATGCAACATGTAAGTATAGACCGCCTACAACATTGCACAACTTGTAGATACAATAATACAACATACAAATCCAAACATATATTGATAATCATGTCAAATGAGAGAATAATATGAGATATATAATTGAGTATACAATGAATCCAACATCAAATCTCCAAGATCTGATCATCCATAAACTCATAGTATCACCATAGTCAAAGTAACCCATAAACAACTCAGATAAGGAAAAAAAATAAACCATTCCAAAATAACTCCAAACCTGATCCATTGTGTAGTGCTCTGAACAAGCTTTTCGTCGACTATTCAAAGTACAAAATTCAACTTCGTATGCACCCAATATCACCTCTCGAAGCTCAAATAGAACACCTGATTTTTACCAAGAAAAACATTGTCAAAACTATAAAATATAGAAAAATATCTAGTACCATAATGTAGATCTTTGAATCGCCTTTTCAACGAATCCAAGAAGTCGAAAAACGGAGCACCTAGGAGAAATTTATGCCCCCTGGAAGAAAGTTGCTCAATTAGAATATAAGGCAAAAAAATCACCACCCCTGTTGGTGGCTCTTCGGTGGTGGGACGACGACCCCACCCGGGCGGTGCCACCCCTTGGTGGTGGACCCAAAATCTTATTCCATTACAATTTAATTTAATTTCATTAAAAAACCACATTGGCCCATTTAAAATTATCACTGGCGAATTTGATTTTCATTAGTGGATGGAAATTAATAAGTAAAATTTTAAATGAAAAATTTTGAACCTTTAAAAAAGGTTTCAGCGGTATTTTGTACCACCGTTGGCAGTACTAGGCAAGTTGTTGGTAGCAATCAACAGGACTGCCACCAGCAGTACCTACCAGTATTGTCGTCGGCAATACCTGCGGCAGAGCAGGTATGACGGGGGTGGCAAGGGGGGTAGGGGGCCGACCCTCCCCCAAAATTTTTCATATATATATTTTTTTAATTTTTCAAAACTTTTCAATAAAAAAATTTTCATCGGCTTTTTCTATTTTTTATTTTTTTGCAGGATTAAAATAATAATGACGGGATATTTTAATTTCAGATTTTATTTTTCAGAAGATCTATACGGCCTGCAAATAGGGCCTTTTACAAAAAAAAATGCATTTTTTTCTAGTAATAGAAATAGGTCAAATTATATATCAAAATTCGTCTCTCAGCCAACCCAAATCCAATTATGAGGTCTATTTTGTTCCAGGAGGTCTTTTGTAATTTTTTCCCCACAAAACCCACTTGAATGCAAAACCAAGAAACCCATTTCACCCAAAAATTCTCACCCCAAATCTGCAAACAACCCATCAAAACAACAAACTCAAAACCCTCAGATTTGCAATAAACAACCTGCAAAACCCTCATATCTTGCCATGTCTTTGATTCTCTCATGCAATGCATAGATTCAAACTTAAACAAGATTTTTCTCAAACAAATGTTATACAACCACAACCATGGCTCTGATACCACTAGTTGGTTTTGTGGGAGCTTATTTCTATAAAAGCAACCACAAGGGTAGTTGTTTAGGTTGAGGAAATTTTGCATGTAAGCTCTGGTTAGCATTTGTGAGGGTTTGAAGCCTGACATAGGATGTGTGGTTATATACTTGTTCACATGGATTGCTTGGTGAGGGCATGATGCTTCAATGGTGTTCATGGAGACTCTAAAGATGTATTGTAATCTTTATTGTTGAATAATACATGAGAGATGGATGCTTTTGGAGGCTAGGTTTTTTCCCTCTTGAGGGTTTTCCCAAGGTATATCTTGTGTCATATTTTTCATAGGTATGTTGTCTATTCTCTTGCATGTGGATTCTGAATATTGAGTTGCATAGATTTCTCTTTTGGGTTATGTGGAAATTGTCTTTAAATGGTTGCAAGTTTCCAACAATCTGGAACCAGTGGCCGTTGCCAGGACCCAAAAGTTACGCTAGGTAACACGGGGGTTCGAGAAGAGTCTAACACCTTACCAACTTAGTTGAGTTAAGTTTTGAAAGATAGGCTATGTCATGTTAAAATATCTTTGTGATAATCCATTGGGTGAGACAGTCAGTTCCAAGGTACCTTAGGTCAGAAAAGGTATTCCAAGTCGAGTAGGGTGGGTGAACAAACAACTTTGATCTTAGCAATGATTGTATATATGATACAAATACTATGGCTATAGTGAGTGCAGTTGTCTCTACATGCACTTGTTGGTTCACTGTGACCCAGATACTTAGCTAGTCAGAGATATCGTACATAGTTGGAAGGTATCCATAGTTGTGCAACGGTATTAGTTAAGTAGGGCACAACACCATAGCTCAGATGGTAGAACGAAGAGGGTTCTCGACTAATCCCTTCATTGAAGGGCAGGGCCACTTCCAGTTAGGAAGGTGTGTGGGGAACCACTTAAGTCCATGGTTGGAGGTAAAGCACCCGGGTGATGCTCTCCCTCTTGTAGATGACATGCCGAGTCTTGGAAGACAAAAAGAATCTAGATGCGAGATCTCTGACCTTAATCATGTAAGTTATTGTTTTAGCTTAAATAGGTGTAATCATTTGATTGAAACACATAACTGATAGATATGTGTTCCTTTCAGTTAGAAAAGATTGTATAAACGCTTCGTTATTTTTTTATGGTAACAGTTATGTAGGAACATGTTCCATATTTAAAGAAGAAAAAAATTGTACCTCTTTTCATCTATGTTTTTAGTTATTTACTATTTGGTGAATAATCCATGGTAACTCTTTGTAAGAAGTTGTAGTTTTGTTACAACTCTGAACAAAACCTGTCTCACGCCTGTAACCATTCCGTTCAAGCCGCAAAACCTCTCATCTGATCGATAAACTTAACCAAAAAACAAGGTAAATTTCATCAGAAAACAAGAATATTTGTCGCCCATTGAAATCTAGATTGAGGATATGTGGTATGGAGGGCAACTAAATATGATTTTTTCTTCTAATTTTGGTTTTGGGTTATATAGTTTACTGATGTGTGTCTTTTTCAAAAAATGATGGCCTATTTTCATACAAAACTAATAAAAAAAAACCTGAAGTTCTACAAAATAAAATCTCAATATGTAAGTCAGTTGCAATTATATCCAAGAGTGTAGTAAAACTATGTTAAAAATGAAAATAAGAGCTTGTTAGATAATTGAGTTAGTTTCTTATTCCTTGTGTCCTCTGACTCTGGTTTAAGGGAATGGTAGTATATATGTGCATGTTTGATGTAAACTTGCCTTGGTAGGCCTCTTGGGCCATTGTGCCCATATATGTGCATGTTTGATGTAAACCTGCCTTGGCATGCCTCTTGGGTCACTGTGCTTACTTTGGGATGCTTGGGGTTATGGTTCATGTAGATCTCTGAGACACTAGTTTATTCCTAAGGATTATTGCCTACTTAGCACAATTGGTTGCAGGTTTGTGGTACCTTGAGATTAAGGTTTATATGGGCCTACCTTGGTCTGGTAGAATAATTGTGGCTTAGCTTTGTATGTTAGGAGGCTGACTTGTTATGCACATCCCATGTTAGGTGGTATCTTCACATGTATAAATAGATGAGGGTTGTTCCTTCTCTAGATTGTCTTAATCTATTTTGATTTAGTGATTATTTGGTGTGTTGAGTGTACCTTCCATATCTTGTGTTTTATGTACCTTCAATATCCTCTTCCTAATTGTCATGACTCGCATTTATGGAAGAAGTTTGTCAAGATTTTGTAAATATGTAAGAAGCCTTCAACAAGTAAAATGGTTAAGCAAGTGAGGAGAAGTTTAACATGACTTGAGTTGTTGGTCAAAGTCTCCTGAATAAAATTGGTCTCTTTGTTTATCAAGGAAATGATAGAAAATTTTGTGTTTGGAATTGTTTTTTACCCCACTCCCCCCACTCTTTGCATCCTTGTGTGAGAAAACAAGAGTGGACCATGTCCTAAGGTTCAGTTGCAAAACATAGAATCTTGTCTAAAACTCCTCCTTTGAAGTTGTATGGTCACTTACTAAGGTTTACGAATTGTGTCTTCCACTTGATTTATTTATCTTCTGATTATATTCTAGTATTTTCACATTCCAATTTACTAATACTTACAAAATTATTTCAGAAACACTTTCCAAATAAGAAAACATAGACAAACTAATCCAAAAAAAAAATTATTGGCACTTTCTAGATAAGCCTATAGGGTCTCCTGTGTTGGGAAATATTTAAAAATATTGGAAGTATTGAGACTTGGTAAAAGGACATAAAGCCTTCTCCAAGAAAGGTAGCATATCAGGGTTTTAAGTTTGTTTTGGTAGAATCTCTCACATAACATTAAGCTCTTGTCAATTGTTGCTCTTCTAAAATGTGTTTCTCTAAATGTATTCAGATATTTGTGGATATCATTAAGCAAGGATCTCTTATTTCTTGAGAAAAGATAAAAGTTGGGTTCTTGATTCCAAAATCTTGTAAGAGAACATTTACTATGCTTGCTAAGACATTTCAAAGCTTCCACTTATTATTCTCTCATCTTAGTATTCAATCTCTCCTTGAATACTAAGATGAGAGAATAATAAGTGGATTGACCCCTTTGGCTTGAAATTTCAAACCAAACTCTTTAGGATTAAAATATTTTAAAGTTTCTAGAAAGTTTTGGTTAGTGTTATCTATTGGAGTTTTGTAGTTTTTGTGGAACACAAAAAACAATAAGTTTATTTTAGAGGGTAAAGCGAGATTATTTACTGACTTCTTTCATGAAGTCATTCTCCTTTGTTGCACATTGCAGGTGTCTTTTTTTTTTGAAAATTCATAAAATAGATTTTCATAGGCTTTTGAAGTAGGATTCCCTTACTATTCACAAGGAAAGTTTGGAACAAATTGAGCGATGACCAAATGGGATTGAAAGCAGTAATCAATCCGCTTTTGTAGCATATTTTGCATGTTATCTTGTATCTTGCTTAGTTTTTTTCATTGTAGTTTGTGATTATTCAAGCCATAAGCACTAAAACTCAATAGTTGTACTTTTCTACCATTCATTATTGTTATAATTCAGACATAATTGTCTAATGCCAACTTCATATATTAAATCTTTACTATCTCAAGGTCTGAGATATGCCTGGATTATCTAGCCTGATTTGTAGAACAAAGAATAGGCTTTGTTGTAGGTGTGTATATTTGCACAATGTGGGCAGTTTGAGGCACTAATGAATTACGGGTTGCTATTGAGACTTTTGAAAAGTAGGAGAGGAAAAAAATTCTTTAGCTACAATTGTAGAATCAACACAAACCTGAAAATGTATTTCCAAATATTTGATGCAATCTCAATGTTTAAGATTGCTTGTCAAGTGATTATTATTGCTATGGTTAACCAAATTATAATTAAAATGAAACAGTGTATATTTTTAAAATAAAGAAGTAATTTTGATTTGATTTTTTTTGCTTATTTTAGAGATAGATAGAAAGAGTATTTGCATATAGTTTTATAATCAATACAAATTGAGAAATACATTTTGTAAATTTTACAAACAAGATTGCATATATTTTAAACAACACCTCCTTACCATGTTTGTTTTTATATAGTATTCTATCGGCGTAACCCTTGCACCCCCTAGTACAAGTGCTAGTTTACCTTTTGTGTTTATATTTAGTTGTTTTTTATATTGTTTCTCATTCTTATAAAGATGATTAATGTTATTTATGTCTTCATTTTTCTTTTTCTTTTCTTATTAAGGTTTTTTTTTTTCCAACTATTCCTTTTCCTTTTTGGAGTCTTATTATTGTTTTGTTTAGGCCAACCCTTCCTACTTCTTGAATAGATATAGATATTTATTTATATATTTTATATTTATTATATCTAGAATTGATTTGCTTATAAACATTAAAATTATATGAAAACACATACATAGGCATAATTATTTAAGAATTTATAAATTTGTTATGTGTTTGTTTACTTGTATTTTTAACATAAGTTTAAATTCATTAAATTAAAACTTTGTTTTATTTGATCTCATATGTATTGTAAGGGTGATTTTAAATTTTTTTACCTTTGTTCTATTTTTATTTCCTTCCTAACATCTTGGATACTACACCCTCTCCCTTCATCTATTTAGAGTGTTTGGTTTGCTATTATCTCTTCATTTCTCTCTTGTCTTGTTATTTCATCATGATGATGGATCATGAAGTTTGCCCCAAAACAATGATAAAAATTGCACACAATCAAATTCAAAAATTTGTTACAAATTGTTAATATGGACTATGGAAACATTATGCTTTTAATTTTCATGTTATTTTATTTTTTATTTTTGTTGATTACATATGACAAAACCCTTGATGAATTTTCTCTGATGTTTTTATCAAATGATGTGTTAAAACTTCTATTAAATCTCTATTAGAAAATGTACCACAACTTGATTTCTAAATTTATGATTAAAAAACTAATTGACTAATGTCTATATTTTTGTAAAATGCTTATACATGAATGTATCTAAGGTATAATTTTTATTATGAAAGCTAAACATATTCACTTTAGTTATTATGTTCACTAATTTACTTGCACCTAAAGAAGAAAAATCGTGCATAAACATCATCATATAAATGGGACAACAATTAATGTAATCACTTTCTTATTTATTCTCCCATCTCTACATAATCAGCAATCAGCATGCTCGGATTTTAGTTTACTTATATCAAACCAATTTTCACCCATAAAAGTGTATAAAATTACAAATAATAATATTGGTATCATAATTAACATAGAAGTACATACTAAAAGCACTAACAAAGAAGTTAATATTTATTTTATCCTAATCATGATTAAGAATTACCTAAGCTATATGAATCAACAATGATATCATATTGTGGAACTCGCACTTGTGCATATACCAAGTCAGTTCTTAAGCACAAATACGGTAAATCCATGTCCACTAAAGTATTAAAACACAATCTTTTGCTCTCATGCAAATAATATCTTCTTACAACTTTCCATGAGCATTCTAACTAATGTTATCATTTGAACTATTATAGTAAGAGAGAGAAACATACGAACAATTTTCTACCAACCATAGAGTCAACAACTCCTCTGTGCACTATCTAAATTAGGTGGGATCCCTCCCTTCACAATTGAGGTCATTAATAAGAACCACATAGAAAGAAAACAGAAGTAACAAGTTTGGTGACATGCAAGTCATCAAACATAATACCTTAGTTAAGGATTTCAATAAAAGCACATTCACCATTAATCTCCAAATAGATACCCCTAAATAGAAGCACTCCCTAAAATGTAAGAAATGTAAACAAATTTACTAACACTTCAATAATACACCTCTATGAGATAGAGGTCTGTACTCACCTACTAATAGTCTTCAAAGCAAATTAGATTTATGACCTCAGCTATGAAATAAAATTAGAACCACCTAATTGTGTGGGAGTGAGTAGGTGATAAAGGAGGAGGGGTAGGCCCATAGAAGCTCTTCCTACTCACTATCAACAACTAAGCCTCACGCATGCTAAGTGCATGAGAACTATTACAACACTTCTCTCTCCATATCAAAGCATGCAAATACATAATAAAAATATTCAACATATTGAGGCTAGGTGGGTATGCAACTCTTTTCAAGGTCACATTCTCCAATTAGTTTGCCATTTGTTACTACCCACTTCTCATTGCAAAAGTTCACAATGTTCCAGTGTGTAAATATCAGTTATTCTTTGCACAAACATGCTAATAATTCAGCCATTGCCTTTATAACAGTAAATGTTTTGTCGTATGTCAGTCCACTTGACTATGATTTCTAGTTTCAAGCTATGGCTTTGTAATCATGCAAAAAGCTTACAGAAGTAGCACAAGCATCCAAGTACCGGTACAGTTCACAAGCAATCAACTGAAAAAAATGACAATACAGGCCTCAAAGAACATAGAAGCAGTCTACAATATCTGTCATCATCACATTTGCCTTCACCACTTATGCATATAGCAGGGGATGCTTTGTGGTCTAGCCACAGTTATTTTCCAGCACTTCTAAGACATTTCTACAGACGTTATTACTTTCCATTTCATAAAAATAGTTATATTGATGACAAGCTTAACTCTTAGGCATTTCATTGTTCACCCCAAAAAAGAAACGATCAATTTAAGGCGTGCACTAGGTGAAAGCAAGCACTGTACAGTCAAGTACACCTTATGTGTGATGAAAGCCCAAATCAAATATATTTCCAGCCTTGTACATAACATTGTCCTATTACATCAGTCAAAAGGATTCAACTGTCTCATAAGTTCACACATAATATAAAAATACACAATTATGGATAGAGATCATACAATTGAAATAGCAATCTAGACAATTTATGCTTGATTAATTCATGAGTTGTAAGGTACAGTCCAAATAATGTTTTCCCTGCACTAGATTCATACAGTTGTTGCAGCATACCAAACCATAAGACAGACTTAGTCTACAATGAACACACAGCAATCTCTCTGAGTCCAAGGATTAGACCCATTGCTACTAATTCAAACTCTCCGTTAGACTCTATAATGGCAGTACAAGTGCAATTATGTCATCTTTTGCTACAGTAATGGATCAAGCACTGTGTATAAGCATTCACAAGGTTTAGTACTGTTATATTATGTCACAGTTCTAGTATTGAATTGTAAGGATTTCTATGATAATCTTCCATACATCCTTTCAATTTTAATAAGCAGAAGTTCCTTATGGGTTTAATAGCCCAATAGGTTCAAGCCACCCAAAAGGGTTTTCAGTCCTCCTAAAAAGGTAAACACCTAGCTTGAGAGTAGTGAGTCCCTAAACACTGTCACAATGCTCTTACATACTCAGAACAAGGTGCTAATCAAATGTATTCATTTAACTGCGCAATGGTATTATACAAACAACCTATCCATAATTCTGTTTGTGACCACAATTCGTTTTGCTACTAACACATGACAAGGATACAAATAAAAAATAACCCACGAAAATCCCTTACTATAGATGCCATACTGCATCACAAGGATGCAAACCCTAACCGTACTAGGTTATGCTCATTCATCAATAAGTAGATTACTTACCATATATTGCTCTGTTTACTGTAGTTTATGAACATGACTGGTTTCTATCCGTAGTTTGTCAATTAGTGCAGAATGACAGTCAAACAAACATTCTTTTGAGTCTTCCTATCCTAATATCCGCTTTAAACTAGTATGGCGAGGGTCGCATTCATATAGATGTTCAGCTCTACTCTATGACTGTAATAAGTGGGAATGGATTAGACAGATCTATGACCCTAAATATTGTAAAGGAGATCACAGATTTCAGTTCCACCCCTGATTTCAACAATTTAAGATTTCAAAATAAAGAAAGATAAGTGTAAAGCTGATCGATCTAACAGCAGCATGTAAGCAAAACAGTAAATACCACTTGGAACTAGTCTTGTGTGGGGGCCGCGCGAACGCGAGCCCCCTCTGTCACAAATTATGACGTGCACTCTCCACAATGGGAGATGCTAGACACAGCCCCCTTCCATGTGCAATGAAGGTGCTCTCTCTAGGCCATCGGCCTTCCTGATCGCCGATTGACCCCGCCCAGGTAAGTATGCGTAACCTTTACCCCTCTTCTCCATCTTCTACTCCCTCTTCTCCCTTCTTTTCTTCTTCTCACGCGTGTGGGATCAAACATGCATGCCCGCCCCTAAATCATGTAAAGAAATTCGCCAAACCATTTACCCTATTGTGCCAGCGTAGCGGTTCCAGCCCTGTCTCCATGTATTGCATAGTCACATCCGCTGTACACCCTGTTGCAATTCACAGATCTCATCAGAAGAATACGAAAAGAATAATGGGGGATTACAAATTCGGAGTGCAAAATAGGATGAATGTAACTCTGCCACATTGGAACAAATAAAAATATGTGACAGGAGCCAATTAATCATAACGTCTTTGAGAGACTCGAAATCCCGCGGCGAGATTTTCTTCGAATAAAGGAATTTTAATGATGTTCTGTATAGTTTCTGGCTTTTAGTGTAAGTTTATTTATTTTTTATGTTTTGGATCAAATTCTATGGTCCATTATCATTTCTCTTATCTTATCTTGTTAGCCGATAGGTTACATATAGTGTGTGAAGTTTCAACCAAAACCTGTCTCACGCCAATATACCATCTTCTTCCGTCGGTATACAACTCTCCTTCCCGCTGGTATACAGCACCAGTACACAAGTTATACGCTGGAGATCATTAAATCACTAGCACTTGCACCAGAGGGGGTGCAAGGGTTACACCAATAGAAAATTATATAATTTGATTTATTTGTGAATTCATTTAAGAAAGTATAGGTATGCAAAACATGTCAAACCCAAACATTAGTACCCAACCAATAGATGAAATCTCCTCCTTATTGAAGAACAAAATTAGCGTGTGATTGAAATCAAAGCACCTCATCTGAAAGCATAAGCCCGTCATTTGTTTTTAAGATTTTTAAATTTATTGGGCATGATCCAGGTATTAGAGGATTTGATTGAATTTTGATTGGAAATGAAGCACTTGAGAAATATAGTGTGTTATCTTCCTTAATCTTCCTTAAAAGGAAAAACACATTTTTTGGTTCGAAGTTGCAATCAAGATACTCTCATTCCTAGATAATATAGAAATAGATAGGTTGATTAGAAATTCATAAGCAGTGAAATGCTTTGACATGAGAGCCCTCTGCCTGGCAAAACACACAATAATTTTTAAATCTACAACTCAAAATATATAATAATGTTTGCATAGCACACCTAAAATTTAACAAATTTCCATTTTATTATAGTGATTTGTTTTCCCTAACGCTTTTACCAAAGAACTAAATCTTGGTTGAATACCAATCAGCTATTATCCCAGAGATTAACATAGAAACAAAATGCTTGCTTTGAATTTTTGTTTGTACTACTTACATTCATATCTATTTTTGATTGGTTCTCTTTCCTACTAACTCTTTTTGAATTAGTTAAATAATCTAAATAAAACTATCCATAAATATTTCAACTAGAAGATATGCACGAGGGATTGATTTTATCTTCCTACACCTCTAATTCATATCCACCATGCCTAACTTATGACTTGAGTCCTATGATACTGTAAAAATTGTATTCTCACTAACTTCCCTTCTATAATAAAATTATGATCTCTTTTATTTTGAAATTATGAATAAGTGAAAAAGTTAGAATGAAAATTAGTAGTTTCAAGAACATGGTAGATGTCATTGATTTTATGAAACTAATAGATGAGTACAATATTATTAAGAAAACAACATCCTAAATATTCTTAAGATACTTTATTCTTATATTGACCACCAAATTGTGCATTTTCCATAGTAATCTTTGTTGTTCTCTAATTTTCTATTTAGCATGCTCTTCAAATTTCACACTATTAAAAAGAGGAATTCAAGAACCATCTAACAAAGTTGCTAGCTAACATAGAGAATAAATTCATTTTGCAATAAATTATCTAAAGCTTACATATTGCATGCATCAAGCAATCTTGCACCAAAATAGTTTGGGAAGCGTGAACAAGTTGTATCTAGGCATTAGTGGTTGATAACAACCAACTCCAATCATACTGAGGGTCTATGGTGGGTCCCGCTAACATCCATTTGCTCCCCCAAAATGTTTGAATGCAAACAAGTGCCATGTGGAGGGGAAAATTTAAAACAAGAACCGCCATAATTTACAAAGAGGATATTACACATTAGGCTAATCAATAGAACCCACAGGGAGCAAACACCTAGTAGTTGCATGACTCCCACATTTAGCTCAATAGTATACTCCACGTTGGTTAATATTTTGTTGTTTGCATCGCCATGTAGTATTTTGTTTGAAGGCTCCAAGAATTTTTTGTTCTACTTTTTGTTCATTTTGAATAGATTGAAGCGGTAGTTGGAGGGAGACTAGTCTGGGGTGTTAAAATAAAATGAAGCCTTCAGTACTCTTGTAGATACTAAGGCCATGCTAAAAGTGACAGGATTTTTCTCAATTTTGATTTACTTTTAAATTTTGTTTGGTGTTTTTGATGTTTGCAATTGTGGCTTATTTACCCATGGCTAAAAAGGAGAAAGACGGTTATGTTTGTGATTTTTGGAATAGCAAAGGAAGGATCGACTGAGTGATGAGGGATGTTTCTGCCAGTTAAAAGGAAGATTTCAATGTGGAGGTGGATAGTGGCTCAGCATAGTGAAAGAAAAGAATAAGATTGGCGTAGCGAGAAGAAAAGGAGAGTTAGTTGTCAGTTGAGAGGGAAAAATCTTTGGCAACAGAAAAAAAAGAAGCAGTTGGATAGGTAGTGTGAGATTGGTTGGCAGTTATTCAGAAGTAAATCCTCTGTCTAGTGCACTCTCTCAAGTTGTTGTTGTTGTAACACAACATATGGTTTGCAGTACAAAGATTTGTCTACATGGGTTTGGATAGTATAAATGCAGGTTGCTATGAACAGATGAAAGAGGGATAGTTGAATAGGTGAACTATGGGAGAATGAAAAACTAAGCGACACCAAGCTTTGACAATAGTTAGAAATAAAGTGTTTCATGTTCAAACAGTAAGGAGAGCCGTCGATTCCTAACAACTGCCAAACTTCAATGAAAGCTAGAAGGTGGAGATTACCGTGCACTGTGTGGTCTGCAATCTATGTAGATTCTTTGTCCTAATGTGTCCCCTGTCTTCTGCGTAATCTTCGTGTGCAATGTCGTGCAAGAAATATGGCTGCTTTGAGTACTAGTCTCAATCAAAGCTAGGATTCATTCTTCTTGTAGGAAAAATAAGTGGTGATTTACCAAATATTTGCCAACAACAGTAAATGAGTAGGGTGGAAATTTTATGGCGGCTGATATTTGTGGAAATTGATGGCAGATGAAATTGTTGTAGGCTTCTTACTAGCTAGCGAATGATATTTTCATATTGTACGAGAATTCAATTCTAGAAGGTATGTTGTGCATCCCATTAAGCTACCTTCATTTAAACTGTCCTCCAGCAGGTGGTGAATCGTTAGTTTTTCATTTAATTTGAAGACACTACAAGTACCAACAATTACTGGAAGACACATCAGTGCTTCAACTCGCCTCTGACACAACCTTCCCAGAACTGCAAGCATTTAACTCAATCTACCTATTGCCAGAATATCTCATCAATGGTGGAGTTTACCTGCATTCCAAAAAAAAGTTTGATGGAAAACCATAGCAGTTTTGCGGCGTGAAACTTGTTTCCAGCTGAAAGCCCATGCAATAAGGTTATAATATTTTAGTAAATTTTGATGGAAAATGATGATAGTCTTATTTAACACTTAGATTTTGTAATATTAATAATTTTTTTATAAATATTAAATAATGATAGCATTAATTTTTACATATAGTTTATAATATATATATTGCATATATACTAAATAAGATAACATCCAATTTATAATGTTATATATATATATATATTTGATCAATTTTATCAAGAATTTTTAACTTGAGCCAGCATGGAGGCCACAATTGGGAGACCTCCTCCTTGACATGAACGCAAGTAATCAGTTCAATCCCACGAGCATGGTAGCCCAACAGGGACAAGTGAGCACACTAGTCTAGTAGGAGATTGAACCTCAGGGATGAATGCCTGGCACATGGCATGAGCGACATCAACAGCCTCAACGTTGTGAGTTAAGCTTGCGACCATATTGGATCAGTAACTATTGCACTATGGGATGACCTTGGGGAAGGTGGTATATTGATTGGATGGGAAAGACAAGCTTTTGGATTTGCTATAAAATTTGAGATCTGCTTTAGCTATTTTTAAAAGTAATACTTTTGATTATGAAATTTAAATTGAATCTTAAATGTTTACCAATCTTAAATTTTTACCATAAAACATAATTAAAATTTTAAAAAATATTACATAAATAAATAAAAATTATACATACAATCAAAATTTGTATAAATAAAATAACAATTATATAAAATTTTATTTATATTAAGTTAAAAAAATTTCACGAGCAGGGTCGAAAATTTAGGCCCTGAATCAAATGATTATAAAACTATTTTCTTTTATAATGCAACTTGAATTATATGTAGACTTGTAGTAAACTTTCAAATAATTAGAACCCATCTGACACTAATTGGAACCTCGTGCTTGATTAACATGCTTCTGTCCTGTTATCACCTCTAACACAACAATTCTAAAGCTGTAAACATCATGTTTATAAGAGAGTTTGTCTTTCCGGCAATACTCTGGAGCCTTTTGTGCCAAGTATTTTATCAACTGAGAAGTGCGTGCCTTGCCAATCTACTTGCCCGAAAAACCCACAATCAACAAGCTTTACCTCATTATCATTACCATCCACCTGAACATTCTGAGGCTTGAGAGCAACATGAATGATTTTAATCAGGTGTAAGAATTCAATTTCCTCCGGTATACGCATTATCATTCTGAACCTCCACTGTAGGAGAACCCCATACAAATTTCCTCTCAAGTAGTCATCCAGAGAACATCCATCTATATACGTGTACACCAAGTAGGATATGTTTGCTTCTGTATACCAAGCATACAGTTTGTTTATGTTTATGTGCTCCTTTTCCTGCACAAGTTCAATTTCATTTTTCACCCATATTTTGGTTTCAGGGGATCTATGTTCTGCTTCCTTTATCGCTTAAAATTTTATTTTCTTTGTCTTCGATAGATGATTTATTTAATTTGATGAAGGGTGTCAATACTCTCAAATATATTTGAATCATGCATTTTCTGTCAACCCAAAATATAGTGTATCTAAGAGAAATTACTTAAACATATGTGAATTAAAATGCTAGATTTCATAGAGTACTATGGAAGATTATTTAAGGTTCATTGTTTACCTCATGATTCTAGAATAATTTTTAGATTACTCTTGAAATTAAGCTAAATCTTACCACTACCTATTGAATCTGGAAACTAATGGATAGATAGAATGAATTAAATAGATGTTGTATGATATGTTATAGATGTATGTCATAAACAATCAAATATAGTGAAAAATTTCATCCCTTTAATTAATTTTCCTACAACAATAGCCATCAAAGTTCACTATGAACGGCACCATACAATTCCCTATATCAAAAAGCTTGTAGAACTCCTTTAAACTAAATATAAGTTAAATATTGCATCTTTATTAGGCTAGATATCATTTAGGAAATGGAATAACAAGTAGCTCAAATTTTAAAAATGTGAAGAGTCATAGGTTAGGTAGAAAAGTAAGGAAGGAGGAAAAAAAGGTAGTGGAGAAGAAGGGAATGAGATCCTTGTAAATAATTTCATATGAGGGAAGATTGGTAAGGAAAATTTTCAATATCCAATTTAAAGGGAAACATGACAAGGAGCAGGGATCAAGATTTGGAGATACCTAATGCAACAAAGAGAGAGGATCAAGACTTCAAATTACCTAATGCATGAAGGGGTGGGGATCAATATTTGGAGATACCTAATGCAAGAATGAGAAAAGATTAGGATTCAAAGATACCTAATGTAGGAAGGAGTGGGCATTGGGATTCATAGGTACCAAATATAAGGAAGATAAGGAGGAGCAAGGATCAAGACACCTTATGTAGGAAGGAGTGGGGATTAAAATTCAAATATACCTAATGTAGGAAGGAGTGGGGATTAAAATTCAGTTATACCCAATGCAGGATGGAATGGGGATCATGATTTGGTGAGACCTAATGCAAGAAGCACTAAAATTTGGATTTGAAGATACTTGATGTAGGAAGGCATAGGGATCAATATTTTGGGATACTTAATGCAGGAAGGGGCAAGGATGAAGGATCGAGGATATGACATACTTGATAGATGAGGAAAAGGAAAAAATAAGAATCAACTAGAATGGTAGCTTTTGGACTTTTTTAGATATCAAATACCATTTAATTGTGTTATTAAAAATATTTTGAAGAGCCTAAAATATAATAGGAGTCAAAACTTAGGGTACCTAATACTGGTCAAAAGAAGAAGGGAAACCTGGAGGACTTTTGGGTGTAGAGTTCGAAGATCCATAATATATAGCATCCTTCAATAAAGATGGTACAAAGGAAATCCTAAGAAATTGTTGCATAATAGAGATCGAGACTCAAGGAGACCGAGTCCTCCAGTACCAAATAGAAACGAGGGAAGGGGGGGAATTTGAAAGGCTCTACAAAAGCAGGGAGTAGGGTTGTAGGGGGAAAGGGAACTAAGGCGAGGCATACTAGTAGAGGAAAGTCCAATGTTTTGATGCGAAATCCCGAAGCATACATTCCATAGTGATTTCCATGAGACCAAATCATTACCAAAAATTAATGAAGTATGATCAGACGGAAGAAGTATGAACTGCGAAGAGAGCTCCCCGGATTTAAGTTTAGTAGACTTGCCAAAAAGATATAATCCCTTGATGATAACATTTGGGCTTGCTATCACAAGGGTATTCCATACAACCGTGATGAGTTGTTGTATTTGTGCTCTCAACACCCCTTTTCTTTTCTAATTTTTGAAGTTCATTTGCAAGCCTTACAAACTCAGTGTAGATAACTAGTTGGACCCTACTTTAGACTCCATAAGAAATAACCCGCTCAAATAATCCATTAAGGACATTCTCATGCTTGAAAATGAAGTTCCAATGCTCGTTGAGTCATTCCTCTTACAAACTAAGATTGAGTTAGCCACACAACTGGTGAGCTCAAGTCAAAGGGAGATTTTGTAGGATGATAAAGATTTTAAGAATTGAATCATCTGGCTACTACACTATAGGCAAGCACTCACTTTTGACATCAATTAGATACACTCTATTTATTGTTATATATTTAAATTTTTTTTTCTAAGAAATAGGAAAAGCTTTGAAACAAGCCTGGAATTTGATGCTTTATAAATGATTTTTCAATTTTAAATTGTATTGTACAATTTTAAAATTTAATAAATTGTATAATATGACTCATGATATTGTAATTGGTAAATATTTAGTTTTTATAACATTTTTAAAGATAAGTTTAATGTTGCTTCTATTTGAAGATAGTCAAGGAACATGTTCTTTATGTAAAGTGATTTGACCATAACTTTGAGCTAGTTTGCAATGACAAAGACATGCAATTGATGGATGTCAAGAGCTATTCATGAGACGGACTATAGAGATAGTGGCCTACAAGTGATGGATACCATTTTCTACCACTTAATAGTTCTATGGACTATGGGGAAAAAGGATAATGAAAGATGTATAGGTAATTAAGAGATTGGCCTTGTTTACGTGGGCAAACCTTACCATTGGCTTTTTTCGGTGATTGTGTTCAAAACTAGCAAGGAGGGAATATCTTATTAAAGATCAATTGTTCATAGGTAACTATTATGCTCATTGATTGATTGACATTAGTAACTTCTCTATTAAAAAGTCATAGAATCAACTTGGAAAAGGTTTATAGGGACTCTTATCCTTGTGGTTTGGATCACATTGCACCATAACCCAAATCATCAGTAAAGTAAAGGCTAAAGAACTAGCATATTTCTAGACAAACTACCCAAAATATGGTTTTTAATTTATTGATATTTAATTTACACTATGGTTGTGAATGTTTATAAAACACACACACACACACATAAGGAATTAATTGTTGATAAGAAGATATGAAATATACTAGTTTTTATGGTTTAAACAAGAGTAGATTTGATTCTTTTGGCTTCCTTAACTTATTGATCTTCTATGCAAAAAAAGTATTCTCATATAGCTATTCTTCTAAGAATATCTCTTAGCACTCTCACCAATTTCTATTTAGGGCATTAGAATATTAAAGAAAAAAAAATTTCATGACAATGAGGAAATGCTATAATATTTTAGTAAATTTTGATGGAAAATGATGATAGTCTTATTCAACACTTAGATTTTGAAATATTAATATTTTTTTTATAAATATAAAATAATGATAGCATTAATTTTTACATATATTTTATATTGCATATATAACATCTAATTTATAATATTATTTATTTTTCTTTTAACTAAAAGCTTATTTTTAAATCTATATACATACCAATCAAAACAATATCTAAATTTCAATATTTCATGTTTATTAATCTTTCATTATATATATATGATCAGTTTCATGGAATTTTTAGCTTGACCTGAGCTAGCATGGAGGCCACAATCGAGAGACCTCCTGCCTGACATTAGCACAAGTAATCAATCCAATCATGCGAGCATGGTAGCCCAACAGGGGCATAGAGCCCATGAGCACACCAACTCAACGAGTGATCAAACCTTAGACATGAATTCCTGTCACATGGCATGAACGACATTAACAACCTCAACGTTGTGGGTCAAGCTTGCAACCACATTGGATTAGCGAAGACATAGTGCCTGTGATCACAATGACCCAATGAAGGTTTGAACCTTGGTGGCCACAACAACAACACCACCACTTAAACATTGCACTATGGGATGAACCTTGGGGAGGGTGGTATATTGACTAGATGGAGAAGACAAGTTTTTAGAAGCATATTCTTAAAAATAATACTTTTAATTGTAAAAGATTCAAATTAGATCTTAAATTTTTACCATAAAACATAATAATTTTAAAAAAAATATTACATAAATAAATAAAAATTAAACATAAAACCAAAATTTATATAACATTAATGATTATATAAAATTTTATTTATATTGTTAAAAAATTCTTTCCCAAATAGGGTAAAAAATTTAGGCCTTGATTCAAATGATTAAAAAACTATTTTCTTTTCTTTATAAGATAACTTGAGTTATATGTAGACTTCTAGTAAATTGTCAAATAATTAGAACCCATCTCACACTAGAATAATTTTTATTTTTTAAATTTAAGTACATTATCTTAGGAGTTACAATTACACTATTTTTTTTAAAAGGTAAACGCCAGTCCCCAATTATCCAATAAAATAAAGTACAAATTTCTAATCCGATCACCAAAGTTTCAGCCTCTAATCATTAGATAGGCAAAGAAAAATTGCAATATAGATCTTTTAATCTTGGTGAATCTAAGATTTGAACTGCTAAACAAATGAAGGAAACAAAAATTCTAATTTTCACACCCTGAAATATCAGATATGATAGTCTAGCAAAGTGAGCGATGCTTAATTTGAATTGGGCGCCTCTCTACTTCAATTCAAAAAAATGTATGTAGGCAGCCTTTTAACATTGCAAATGGAATAAATGAAATCCAAGGCCAACATTAATTATTCACACAAATTGCCTTGCACATGTGCCTGTAATTTTAAACTACTTTCTGTTCCTTGTAATTTTAAACTACTTTATGTTGCTAAAATCGAATTTACAAATTTATGGGATGGATAAGTTCTTCCTATTCAAAAAAGGTGTATCAACCTTTGATTTTTTCATAAGAATTGATTTTTCCATAATATTAAATATTGCTAATTTTCTCACTTTGTTTTGTGAGTTACAACTTGCAATTTTTATTTGGATGAGAAGTCAAGTTGGAAAGTTGATTTTACAAGTGAAGTTGTGCATACAAGATATTTCTATTTTCGTGTTGAGTTTACATGAAATGTGAGTTTTTGAGGTGTAGTTATTTTGGAAAGTGTATATTTTGTAGATTGGCATGTGGTGACAATTGGAAACTAACCGTTGTGTGTTTGCAATGTTTTTTGGTACTTTCTATGTTGCACATTCAACCTTTGGCAGTTGTTTTAGAAATGTCCAATTTATGCATTGTAAGCTCTTATATATTGAGCACTTGTATTTTTGAGTTGTATGTTGTTTTATTTATTGAAGTACCGTTATGCTATTGAAATTGCTCCAGAATTGTGAAAAAGTGCGAAGAATCTTGCAAGAGCATAACTTTGCAATTATATTGTAACTGTTTATTTGTTGCTGAATACTAAAATTGAGCCGTGTTTTAGAGTGTGGGCTTTTTCTCCCAAAAGGGTTTTCCCCATGTAAATCTTTGTGTTATGAGTTCATTGTTTATCTGTTTACGATATGTATGTGCATCTAAATCTATAACAGTTAAAGGTGTTTAAGAATTTTTTTGCAACTCTCTTCTACTTAGATTAGTGTAGGAAGCTACTTCCACTTACCCAACTTCCTTTTAGTTGGTATTAGAGCTTGGCCAACTTTGATTCTGGTGTTGGGTCTGAAGGGTTTTTTAAGCTGATCTTTGTTTGAGTGGGAGTTTTGTAAAAGAATATTTCATAACCTTATTGCAGATAAAATATGGCAAGCACATCCGGTAGAACCGAAATGGAGAAGTTTAATGGTGCAAATTTCGAGTGTTGGAACTGTGGAAAATCTAGTCATTTCAAAAAAGAGTGCAAGGAAGAGAAAAAGAAGAAAGAAAAAATAGTTTCTCAGTTTTCAATTATGATAAATCCTCTCAAAATGATGCAAATGCATTTGTTGCAGCTTTGACAATGCATGCATTAGAACATGTATGGTTTATAGACTCGGGTGTTTCTTTCCACATGACCTCTCATAGAGGTTGGTTTTCAAAGTATGAAGAATATGATGGTGGGAAGGTGTATTTGGGTGATGATTCTCACCTGAAGATCATTGGTCATGTGGAAGAGTAAAAATCAGATTCCTTGATGGAAGAGTGAAGCGGATTGATGGTGTGTTGCATATCCTAGGTTTGGCACGAAACCTGCTTTTTGTGAGTAAATTGAATGATGCGAGAGTGCAAGTTGTTTTCTCAAGTGGATGATGCAAGATGATGAGAGGAGCTATGGTGTTGGCTAAGGGTGTTTAGATTAGCACCTTGTTCAAACTAGATGCATGCATGGTTTAGTGCAATAGTTCTTCTGATAAACCAAAGAAGAAATCTTTGGATTCTTTATCCTCACTATCAAATCGAGTAGAAAAATTTGTAGTAGCTAAATTTGATGGTTGTGCATTTTGAGTACCTAAGGGTGCTCATTCCTTGGAAATGAAGCTTCCTACATAGAAGACAACACTATGGCATCAACAACTTGGTCACATAAGTGAGAAGAGTCTTAGAGCCTTGAAATCTAAGAGCCTTGTTGAAGGCCTTGATTTTGTAATCTCGAGTTTGACTTTTGCGAACATTATGTTTATGGAAAATAACATAGTGTTACTTTTCACTCTAGTTCTCACAAGTCTTCTGGGGTTTTGTACTATGTTCATGCAATGTGTTTGATCCTATGAATGTTCCTTCGTTGTCAAAATTTGTATATTTTGTTTCTTTCATGGATGATTACACTAGAAGAACATTTTTTTATTTTCTCAGAAGAAAAGTTGAAGTCTTTAGGAGTTTAAAGCCTCGGTAGAAAATTAGACAAGTAAAAAGATTAAATGTTTGAGGACTGACAATGGCGGCGAGTTTTTTCAACATAGTTCAACAAGTTATGTAAAGAGCATGAGATTGAGAGACATAAGATAACTCCATACACCCCACAAAAAAATGGATTTGCAGAGAGGATGAACAAGACATCGATGGAGAGGGCTAGGAGTATGCTGGGTGGTGCTAGTATTGAGTAGAATTTCTAGGTTGAAGCAGTAGAAACTGCATGTTACTTAATCAATAGATCTCCTACATCAACTCTTGTTGATAAGAAACCCATGGAGGTGTGGTCTAATAAAAATCTTTCGATGAGACATCTAAGAGTATTTGGTTGTCAAGCTTACACTCATGTTCTAATTAAGAAGAGGTATAAGTTGGAGAACAAAGCAGTTA